>PITA01010827.1:0-69868 GCA_004023965.1 Spilogale gracilis | reverse complement strand
ACCTCAGCTGAAACCAAGAGTTGGCTGATTAACTGGCTGAGTCTCCCAGGTACACCTTTCAGTTTCCTTTTTGACCAGACTAATGCGATCACTGGTTTGGAAGAGATATCTTTATCCCCATGTTTGCTCAGCATCATTCATAATGGACAAGATATGGAAACAGCCTATTGATGGGTGAATGGATAAAGATAAAATATATATGTATATGTACATGGTGGAATATTATTCAGCCATAAAGAAGAGGGAAATCCTGCCATTTGAAGCAACATGGATGGACCTTGAGGGCATGACACTAAGTGAAATAAGTCAGGCAGAAAAAAACCCAAATACTGTATTATCTGACTTATATGTGAAATCTAAAAGAAACAACCTCCTGGAAATATAATAGACTGATGGTTTTGCCAGATGTGGGAGATGGAGGGTGGAGGAAATGGCTGAACGTGGGGGAAGAAAGAGGAAAATGTCTTAAAATAGGAGGCATCATATTCCACATTAAAAGTTTTAAGTTGCCTTTGGGCAGGATCATAGCCCCATGCCTTGCATTCAGCCAGCTTAAATAACGATTTTTTTCAGTGACTCTCTCACGAATTAGCCAATTTCCATGAATATGAAAGTACTTAATAGATATCATTTTAAAATACTAAAAACCCCCCACTAAAAACAGTACACGAGATGGTACAAAGGCTGTGAAGACACAACACAAGCCCAAATGCCAACAATGTGTATCTCTGGATGGTGGCAGTAAGATGAACCTGGCTTTGAATTCTGGTTCTGCTGCTTACTGGTGGTGTGACCTTAGGCAAGTGCTTCATGTTCTGAACCTGAGGCAAGCCATTCCCCCCCTCCCCCCCAGTGGGCTGATGTGAAAACCGTGAAGGGACATCCATAAACTGCATGTCACTATCTTTTACGGACCCTCTACTATTGCCAAATCAATGAACTGTCCTAGACATTCGTCTATAAAATCAGAGGCCCCCTGATGCTCCCTGTCTCTGGATATTTCTTTGCTTTCTGGAGTTTTTCAAAAAGGAAGACTTGGGAAAAAAGAGCTCACAATGTCAGGAAATCTAGGGACCTTCAACAGGCAGGGAGTTGAAGCCAACGGTTAAGTGATGTTTCTAAGTCAATCTCACTGGGAAGAATGAGCTCAGATCTTGGAATCGAGGGTAAGTATGCCTTAAACCTGAAAGTTGCCTTCCTTTCCTATGGGGGAGAAAATATTCACCTTTTTTAGAGACGACAGAGTGGAGAGGACACGACCAGACCATACTCAAATCCATATACAACTTTTATTTAAAAAAGTCCTATTAAATAATAATAAACACAGATTTCCCCTCTAGTGTAGCTAAGAAAGCATGAGAGGCTAAAAGGCACACATTAATTTAAAATTTCATCATAGGGCAACCTTTTGTACCTAATTAAAAAAAAAAGGACTTAAGTTTCTCCTTGGAATAGCAGCATTTAAGGTTTCCTTGTCCCACCTTGTTCATTCCTTTGGGATGTGGCGCTGTAGTCAGGGAAGAAACGTTCCCTGGAAAGTTTGGTTAAAACCAATCAACTGCTTTGAGTGTTTTCCTGGAAATGTGAGACAACCATGAAGAGCTAAGGATGAAGGTCACACTGAAGGTCTGGCTTTGGTAACCGAGGCAGAGCTGTACCGGGCAGCAGAAAGGTAAAGTGTGACATCCAGGAGCATTACTTTCATGTACAGCCTGACATACTCTTAAAAACCTGACTTAGATTCTAAAATAATAGAACCCAAGATGATACACAAATGACCAACCCCAAGTTGAATGGTATGTTCAGCACTAGTTTCTATATAAAACATTTCAAACTAAGTTCTTTATGATGTGGACCAGATCTGCCAAGTGCCTAAGCCACCTCCAAGGTTTAAGTGAGACCTTAGAAGTTTGCCTGGTGCCTGGAAGGTTTTCATGACCCTTCACCTCTAAGGAGAGGCTGAAAGAGGAATTTCCAGCGAGAGCTTCCAGGTCGGGGCCTGGAGTTCCCTAGGCCAAGTGGTCATAATGTGGCTTCCAGAGCTGTGGAAGATCTCAGTTCTCAAAAGAAAGTGACAGCTGACATTTTGGGGCATCTGAGCTCTGGCCAGGCCCCCAGGGTTTTGTATCCTAAAAGAATTTCAAAACGGAAATGGAACCTCTGCTTTACCCTTACAGCCCAAGTCCTTTCTGTGACAGCAGAACGTTTATAAAAATGTAAATAAATACCGTATGATACTTCCTCTAACCCAGATATCACTTCTTTCCTTCTCAAAACTCACTGCTCCCAAAGCTGACAAATCAAAGCAGAAAATGACAACTGAGGCAGAATTACCTGGCTCATGCCCATGGCTCGAGGCAGAGATGACAGAGCAAAGAGCAGAGAAAACAGAAGTCTATTATCAGATCCCGATTCACAAAATGTACGCAGGGACACCGTCAGCCCATGAACTTGGTGGTTTTTGAGAATGGGCTTGTGCTTCTCTTCCCGACCAGCTAGGAGGGAGACCCCACAGTGAGCCCAGATGTGGGCAATGGTTTTTATAAACAGAACTGGACCCATCCCAGCTCAGAGGAGCAGCAGCTAAGACCTGCACTGGGTGGAGGAATGGATTTCCCCGGACCTCTGTGACACCCCTGTCATCAAGAAAGACTTAGAGGGGGCTGAGGGACGCCCCCCAGGAATGAAATAGGACTTGCAGTATAACCTGAGGGGACCAATGGCCACGGCCAGATGGGTCTGTAGTCACCTCTGCAGAAGTCACACCACTGCTGTGACCCCTGTCACCCACCAGTGACTCCACTTCTCCTCTCCCCACCCCCAGGCCTTGACCTATAGGGAAAAAAATCTGTGTGTACATGGGGACTCCCTCTGCCATTTTCATAGGATGGGAGCTAAAAGTGGTTCTGTTAGGAAAGACAAATTACTTTTTTATACCTGAGTTATGGAATAATATCTGTCCTTGGCCACCTGTGCTTCGACCTTTCTGTCTTTCGCTGACTTAGCAACGAAGCAGAGAAGTATGCCGGTGACTTCTAGCCATAGACCTGCAGCGTCCACAAGTCACCGATCTGTGGCTACATGCTGGGCCATAGTGTAATCTTTGAGTACTAGCTTGTCTCCCATCCACCCATTTTACAGAAAAGGCAACTGAGGCCCCTTCCATCACTGGTAGGACAGGGGAAAGAAAGGAAAAGGATGTACAGGGCAGTGTGTCTGGAATGAGATAAGGCTTCCTCATCTGACTGACCAGTGGTGAGTTATGTGCTGTCTTTCGGGCTGCAGTGCCCCCACTCTGTGAGCGAAGGATCCCACCTGTCCAGGGAGGACCATCCTTGGCTCTCTCTCTCTGTGTGTAGGCAGGTCTGCTTTTGCTTCATTCCTGACCACCAGTCAGCTTGTGGAACAGGTCCTCATCAAGGGTCTCATTCTGGTCCTTAGACCGCGTAGACAAGAAAATATAGCCACCGATGTACTCGTGCACGATCTTGCAATCTGCACTCAGGCAGGTGAACGCAATGGAGACATTCTGGTCAAATTCGATTGCCACCTGGAAGAGGAAGGCGCAGGTAAGCTTAAACTCCGAGCCTTATGGTAAGCTTAAACATTTCAAGAAAAATGAGGAAAAAACTGCCTTGTGATGCCCCACAGAGCTGATGACTGCTTAGGTGGGTTACAGTTGATTTCCCTCCCTCTCCTCCCCCCAAAATCCGCCCCCCCAAAAAACCAAACCAATCATCACTTCCGTTAAACACTAACAGAAAACAAGTCTTTGCTCTGGCACGCCCTCTTGTGGTGCCAACTACGCTGCACACCTGGCAAAAGATTCTATCTCCCAACACATTTTTGGTCATTCTTGTTTAGATATAAGAACTTCCTTAAGCACTCCCTCTCTCAAGGGCCAGGGTGCTTCGCAGACATTTGAATGGGAAATAAAAGGCTCACTTGAACTTTCCTACACTCAACAGTCCTGCATGCCTTCCCAGCTGAAAGCCATAAACTCTAAACTCTAGAAGAAACACATTTCACTGGTTCTCAACCTTGGTTGCGCAGTAGACTCACCGGTGGACCTTTCAAAATTGCTGCCAGGCTCCCACTCCCAAAGAGTGGGATTTGTTGGGTCTAGGGTGTGGCCCGGGTGTTAAAGCTCCCTGTGTGATCCCCATACACAGCATGGTTTAGTTTTAGTGGTTTGAGAGCCGCTGCCTTAGAGGTCACCTACTCTCAAACTTTTATTCTATAAATGAGTTAACAGCCCTGATGAGAGGAATCCCTGGTTCTTAAAAAAAAAAAAAGTGTCAGTTCCCTCCCATCCCTCTAGGGTAGATGGCTTTCTACTGGAAAAATGAGAAATGAAAGAGGAAGGATTCTAGATCAGCAACATCAGAATGTCTGATGCTAAGGTACTTCTGACTGCACCTAGAATTTCCCATGGTAAGGCCTTGGCTTGGACTTAGCTCCCAGGGTGCAAATACAATTGATGGGAGATTGAGGGATTGGTGGGGGTCCTTAGCCCAGGAGGCAAAGCTCTTCTCAGTCATCCCTGCTCCTGTCCCTTGCTTCTCTGGCAGTTTTGGGGGACTAGAATGGTCCCCGGTGGGCTGTTGAGCCTCTGAGGCCTCAACCACCTAGATGTCTTGGCAGCCAGTCAGTGAAGACTTTTTAGATTCCTTTTGGGGGATAGCTCTAACTCAGGCAATTTCAGTGCCTTATATAATCCTCTGCTGAGTGGAAGGAAACTAATCAAACTGCTCAGCAGTTTAGAGTCTGTTTGGAAAGTCTGGATGGAGACTAAGCCAACTTGTGGTGTTAATTCAAAACCATCTAGTCCGTGCTTATTAGTAAACTGCCCAGAACTGCATGTGATCAGTTTAGCAGACACTGAGCACATGCTTGTGGTTTCTGAGTTCTAAATATATGGACAGAGTAACCTACAACACACATTTATAGCCTCAACACCGAATATTCCAAAAACTTTGTACCTGCCGGATCTCCCAGTTTACATTCCACTGTTTCATATTTGTGAATCTCCATGTTGTAATTGGAATCCCGGTGGCTGCATCGATTCTAATCAGCCTATTATAGGAAACTCCCAGAATATCATCTTTCTTACTTCCTTTAAATCTAAAAAAAAATAATATGAATTAAAATAAGCAACTGTTATATGATGTTCATTCATACAGAACTTCTTAAAGATAATAGAAACATTTCTAAATGATAGCCAAAGAATGGACAGTGAAAGATTAACTTTTTCATAGAAGGGCATTTTTATTGTGATAGGAAGAGAATATGAAGCATGGAGAGAATTAAGGCTGTCCTGTAGACATTCTTTATGTGAAATTGACATCAGAGGAAAGCAAAGTAAGATAGGGTCAAGTCAATGAATTTAAAATCAACTATGTATGACAGGCACCTTTCTAGGCACAGGGAATACATTAGTGACCTGACTGGATAAAAAATGTCTAATTTCTGGAGCTTGTATTCTAGGTGGGGAGAGGGTCATAAGTAAGTGACATATACATGGCAGGTCAGATCATGAAGGAAAATAAACCATAGAAGGGGGACAGGAATACTGGTAATGAGGTGGTTACAGTTTTGAAAAGGGAGTCAGGGAAGATTGCAGTGAGAGGACATTTGATTAAAGATGTCTATCAGGGAATGAGCCACATGGGTATCAGGGGAAAGAGTACTGGGGGCAGAGAGCACAGCTAGTGCAAGGCTGCAGCTTTCTTTTCTTTCTTTTTTTTTTTTTTTTGCGGGGGTGGGGGATGCTCAAGGACCTGCTGGGAGGCCAGTGTGGCCGGGCATGGTGAGGGAGGGGCAGAGGATGTGAAATCCCGGAGCTAAGATCTTAGAGGGCCATTGTTAAGCATTTGGCGTATACACTGAGTGAGTCCGAGGCCTTTGGATGGTTCTGGGCAGATGCCTGCTATGGTTTGACTTAGGTCTTAAAAGGATCACTCTAGTAGCCAGTCTGAGAATGGGAACACGGGGAGAAGCAGGGAGCCCAGGGAAGGACTGTGGAGAGAAGGTATGGAAGATTGTTACAAGTAGCCAATGTGTTGGGGCCATTTGTGAGAGGACAGTATGCTTTTTTTTTTTTTTTAAGATTTTATGTATTTATTTATTTGAGACAGAGAGAGAGAGTGAGCACAAGCTGCAGGGAGGAGCAGAGGGAGAGGGAGAAGTAGGTTCCCTGCAGGAAGTCCGAAGCGGGGCTTGATCCTAGGACCCTGGGCTCATGACCCGATCCGAAGGTAGATCTTTAACCGACTGAGGCACCAGGCGCCCAAGAGGACATTATTCTAAAATTAAAGAGTTATACATTCTAGACTGAGAATAACTGTGCTCCAGGAAAGGCACTTAGAAACCAAGAGGAAGTGAGGGGGGCAAGTGAACGTTGTGATCACCTGACAAGGTAGTAGGTGAGGCCAAATTCCGGTAGAGATTGCCATGCCTGGATGAACCGCAGCTTGGCTTCGACAAGCGGCATCTGGGCCACATTCTGGTGGGCTTCTAGAATCCGGGCTGCCAGCTAAGTAGAAGTGGAGAACATTGAACCCTCCTTAGCGTACACTTACTTTTCTGTAACCATTCTTTTAGCTCAGATCCCCAGTGAGAAAAATAAATGCAAGGCCCAGCTGCAACTCTACAAAGACAATTAATTCCCATTCATTCACCCTCTGTTCCTCTCTGTAAATCACCGAGGAGAAGGAATAACATTAGCCAACAGATGAACTCTAAGGTGTATGGCGATGGAGAGTTCTCGCTCCCTCTTTATGGGATCTGTATGGTGTCCGTGCACAATGGTCCCTCTTAAATCAGTTCACCTGCATAACTTTTCACCCCCTCTCAGGAAGCATAATTTAAATTTTTAACTTGTGGGGACTCAATAACTTTAATGAAATCTGGGAATTATGCCATGTTCAGTTAGCAATAGTCAGCTCTACTAAAAGGAACAATAATTTCTTAATATCATCTAGTACCATAGTATTAGTTCATAGGCAAAAATCTCCATCAGCCGATTTTTCATGATGTTGGCCTTAATCATTTTAATTCCTCGTTTTACCTCAAAAAAACAGCACTGACTGCAAATAATCACTCCAACAGGATTAGCAGTACCTGCTTAGACTTGTGTTTTTTTGCACACCGAGGTGACACAAAACATTCAGGGTTCATGTCTATGGTTTCGAGATTGGAAGCCACCTGGGATGACGAGTTCCGGTTTTTCA
This sequence comes from Spilogale gracilis, assembly GCA_004023965.1. Taxonomy (NCBI): domain Eukaryota; kingdom Metazoa; phylum Chordata; class Mammalia; order Carnivora; family Mephitidae; genus Spilogale; species Spilogale gracilis. The sequence continues at coordinate 62,636 of PITA01010827.1, read as the reverse complement.
TCCTCAGAAATGAAAGGATATTGAGGACCTCTGGCTGATAGGAGCTGTCTGCCATGGTTTTGCCCTTTGATGCCAGGATGCAGGCAGCCATCCATTGGGCATACTGATTCTCCTGCAGCAAACATCAGAGGGCTGAGACACAAATTCAAGTACAAAGCCACCCAGCTGGGAACAGAATGGGATGTGGACTTTCATCTCTACAACACACAAAACTGTCACCTCCTGAGCAAGGCAAGATGTGAAGTGCTACAGCTCTGAGTGGCTGTCAATCACCTAATAACACCCAACAAGAGCTTTTGAGTCCCATGTTGAGTTTCTCTACGCTAAGAGGCTAGAGAATAGGAATCAGTTGTGATCCATCCCACAAAGAGAACTTTGCATTGGAAGATGAACCAAGGACACAGGCGCACCATGGAGGAAGACAGGTGAAAACCCTAGCTACCTGACAGCCTTCCTTGATAACTATTTCCATTTTCATATAATGTCGGATCTGTGGAAGGGAGGAGAAAGATCATGAACTGATTTCCCATATTCTGTCTATGCTGGCTTATCCTAAGTAAAGATTCTAATTGCAAAGGAGGAATCAGGCCCACTAATGGGCTCTGAACCAGTGGTGGCCTCTATTGTGTTCATTTTTTACCTCAGGGAGCCAAGGGGCATGGTTCTAGAAGCTGAGGGGATGCAGCTGGAGAGAGGAATTCTTCAGAGCAACAGTCGGTGTGGTGCACTGAATTACCTCTTCATCTATCAATATTTTCTGCCTTGGAATTTTACAGTCTGTCTCATCAGAACCACACTGTAATTTACCCACCTCCTGACTTTGAGCCCCACCATAGACTTGCTTTAGCCAACGGAATGTGGGTGGAAATAAGTGTACTACTTGCAAGCCCAAGCTTTAGGAGGTCTGCCATGTTTGTAATACCTCTCTTGCATTTCTGCAATTGCTATGAACAGAGCTTCCCCAGGGAGCCAGGCACCCAGAATAAGTACAAGGAAGCTTAACTTCCAGTAAGGAGCCAAGCCTAGCCAGACCTTCAGCTAGAAACACATCTGTCCAGGGGATGCAAGGCTGGATCATCGGAGCCCAAGCCTACTCACTGATGGTTCAGAGGCAAATGTTTATTGGTACATGACGTTTGATTTCGTGGTTGTTCATTACAAAGCAGTAACTGACTGATGAGTGCTGTGACTGAAAAAACATCTCATCTGGTTTATCCTTAGGCTTAAGAAAGGTGAAGGGACTTAGCATTTTTTTTGGATTTACTTACATGGTCACATCTCAGATATACTTCATTCATACCATCAGCAACGGGGATTAGTAACTTGATCCCAAATTTTCTCCCTGCTACATTGACATCTGGCACAACTTCACAGCCTGAGTGATAAAAGGTAGGGACAAAACTGAGTTCTGGGAAATATGTTCTATAAATCAGATGTGCATCTAAAAGAAACACTTTGAACATAAGCCCTTGGGATTTGGTTCTCTGAAAAATGGGGGCACAAGCAGACAACATTAATTAAAGAGGAACTGAATAAGACTCATGAACAATCACATGGATAACAAAAAAAATCCTCCGTTACGATTTTCTTAAATATGTCATCACTTGAATTCATTTTCTTCGTCGATCTGGCTATGCTAACTCACTGTAACATGGAGTTATGAATAAACATTTAAATAAACCCAAGTAGAGGGAATTCTCTTACTGTCACAATGCTAAGGGAATTGAGTGCCCAGTTAATTAAATATTTTAGTTAATGGAATTACTAGCACATTCACAGCCACTTTCAGAAATTAGAACAGAAACTAAAGTGACACTGAATTAAACATAACTTTTCTGGAGTGTAGAAAGCTTTTCAGGACCCTACAGTGCCTCATGTACAACATGGATGACACGAACTGCCACCACTTTGTTAGACTTGGCCACACCAGGGAAGAAGGGACACAGAATGGAAATAATCACATTTATCGCTGCACATCCCAGGCCCATGCTCTGTGGGGAAGAGGAGCTGCAGGCAGGCTGCTGTGTGGAAACCAGTGAAACAGAGGGGCTCCCTTCCTTCCCTGGGTAGGAGTTTGGTTTCATGGTTAGGTGATGACAAGTTATACCCAGATGTAGGACTCTCTTACCTCTAAGATTTAGTTTTTCTACTGGTTCTCCTTGCTCAAGTTCCTTATTTTTAAAGTAGGCTATAGATGTGTCTTTAAAGATGAACCAATACTGTTTGAAAGCCTTTAATATTAGCTTCTTGGGCCTGCAAATTAAAGTACAGTAAGCATTTTAACAGCCATCCAGAAATGTAGGGACACATTGCAAATTTCAAATGGCTTGAGATGCTCTAGAAACACGCTCAAACAACATATTCTTCATAGTTGAAAGTAATTTTCACATTGCTAACTTGTTTCTAAAAACTGAAAATGGGCTTTTTAACAGATGTACAAGTTACTGCAGAATCTCAGGATTTAGACCACTTTGGCTTTGTTACTCCTAACATGTGGCCCTGAGGAAGATACTTCCTCTGTCTGGGCTGCGTGTACTGCCTCTGTGTGATAGGGACAGTACAAGCTCCAACTCTCAGGGCTTCTGTGAGAATGGGAAGAGATAACCTTTTATCACAGGACCTGGCATAACTCAATATATAATAATATATAATATAAATAATAATATAATGTAATATATTATTGAGAAGCATCCATGAATCTGGGGACATCTGTCATTTCAGTATAGTTTTTGGATCTGAAAAAGCTGTCCATATGGACAGCACAACTTTCAAGCTATCAGACATAAATGCTAGATCTAAAAGTAAGCAACCTTTTCTGCAGTTTCCTCTTGATCCTTAAGTGAGTCATGGAAATCACAAAAACCTACAGTGAATCTATACAGACTCTACTGTTACTTAAAAAAACATTCTGGTGGGGCAAGATCCCCAAGAACATTTTGTACCCTGGGCTGGACAAGGTTGGTAGGGCCAGGGGCAGGTCTCGGTTGGGTCATTCAAAATAGAAAATGTGAGAGAGAACTAGGGAGTAGGAAAGAGGGTATGACTGGGCAGAGAAAAGATAATATGAAACGTCCATTGTTCGGTGGAACAGTACTGACCATGCGGGGAGGTCAGGGGGTCTCATCTAAAGCAGTGGATTTCTGCATTCAAGAACGAGAGAAAGACAGGAAGCCTGGTGTTAACCTTGCTTATACATAATTTGGGGCAACTTTTTAAACATATTAGTCTTAGATTTTCCTTAGCTAAGAATGTGTTATCCTTAAAACAAGGACAAAGGAGAAGGTGTTCATTTAAAAACTGGTGTACTACATAAAAAATATAAAACAAAATTGGAAAACATTATATGCAGTTAGTATTTCCAAGACTTAGACAACCACTGAATTAAAATATTTGTCATGTTGAAAGTTGTAGCTATAATTCTAAGAAACACATTTAGAATCAGATTCTCCAAAATTAATAGTAGTTTCAAAACAGAATCTAAAGACAAGCCTATAATCAAAAGATAGTAAGGTCTTGGTTTAGTCCTAGGCATTTAAATATTTCATTCAGAATTAAGACTGAAACTCTGCGTCTCCATTTCAACTGGACTCTGAGAGCACGGAAAGATTCCTTCTGCTATTGTCTCCCAGTTCAGCTCATCTTTCAGGCTATTTCTATTCATTCCCGAAGCTAATGATCATTGCTCCTATTCCATATTCCAGAGGCTGGGGCAGGATACAGCTGGGGAAGAAGTGGAGATGGTGGCTGTCTGGAGCATGATACCCACCAAATGAAGCAGTTGTCTGAATCCTCATGGAGCCCGAAAGGTCAAGAGGAAATGCACACACGAAGAGATAAAATATGCGAAGTCACCTAACAAGGATGTGTGGCATGGTGAGTTACAGAGGACACGGCATTTAAACAGAGAATGAACGATGGCTAAGACTTTGGAGGAAAGGGAAGGGAATTTCAGAAGGCAGTGACTGCACATGGCAAATGGAGAGGTGAGTCAGAACTGGGCCCTTTGTGAACAGGAGTTAGGTCAAAAGCTTTTTGAACACCTACCATCTGCAGGATGCTGTGCTGAGCAGGGGAACTGGGGGAGGGGAGCTCTTTTGTAGCTACAGCATTTCCACAGGTGAGGGATGTTGGAGACAGGAATGGCAAGATAGGCTGGGGCCAGGTCAGACTTTAAATGTTTGGCCAAGGCGCTGGACTTTATTTTCTAGAATAATGGTTCTCACACTCTGGTGTTCATTAGAGTCAGAAGGGAGCTTGTTAGAGATACCTGAGCATGACCCTAATCCCAGAGATTCATAGTCAGCAGCTCCAGGTTAGGGCCCAGGGTTCTGCATTTTAAGTAAGCTTTCCTATGGTGATCCCCACGTTTGAGAAACGTGAGTTTAGGCCAGTAATCTCCAAACTAAAACTGGGTACAGCCAATCTTTAAACTATTTTGAATATTTTAATATATAATGTTATCTATATATGTTAGGTAAATATAATAATACCCATCACCTAACATATTTATATTATTTATAGGTAATATTTGTAATATATATATTATAAACCTATATAAATATATGTTAAAATGAACATGAATAATTCAGTTTGTTTCAGAAAGGGGGAGTCGTTATTCAGTGACTTAAATCCCAGTTGAGGAAATACACTATTGGCTATGCTCACTAAATCAGTGTCCATAATAGAATGCCATCTACCCCGTTTTGAAGGTTTCTGTCATAACAAAGCTACTGAGTTCTATCTTCCCTTACTTATGCAAATTAATCAGAATAGTCTGCATTTTTATATTTTTAGTAAGTGGGTTTCAAACATTGTAACTTCATTTAGATGATGTTTAACAGAGTTTAAAACTCTGTTTCCAAGTTTTAAAGGTGTGCAGACCTTGCTTTATTTTTTTAAAACTAAAAATTGGTTTTATTCTAATTGGCTTTATTAAGTGATTCATAAATTGGGCAGCATCCCACCTGGCAAGTTGAGGGGAGCTCGGTGGAAGGGTACAAAACGGAAGGTTGTCATAGGAAGGAAGGTGGGCAAGAAAGTTATTAGCAAAAGGAAGGACCAGTCCAGGCAAGGTCATCCTCCTGTGGGGAAGGGCAAGAGGTCTCATTAGGTGATTACCTCATCTTTGGGAAGATGGAGGGCCCATGTGACAGATGACCTCATGGTGCTGATCAGAATATTCCTTTCTGACCAGTTAAGACTCATTTCTGGGGGAAGATGAAATTGCAGTAAGGTTAGGCGTTAAGCCCTAGTTTGGAGACTGGGTCTAAGTGATGCCGTTTTGGGCTTGTGGTTTTCTTTTTAATAGTTTCCCCACTTTGAACAGACTCTCAGCTTAACTGAGAGATACGATCAAAATTTAGGGCAAGAGAATATTGCTTTAATAGGCAGTATCATTACTGGCAACACTGTGACAATGGAAACATTTCCATATAAGCGCTTTCAAAATGCTCTCTTCACAGCACTAATCTCTTTGAATTCCAATTGTGTCCTCTCATTTCACAGTCACCTTTTTCTTAAAGCAGAGGTGAAGTGTGTTTATTATTTTGAAAGCATCTACAGGCTGACCACTGATGGCCACTTGTCATCACAGAGAGGTCACAAATTTGGAACACATTCTTTTGGAAAAAATAAGAGAGCATGACTTCTCTGAGAGGTATTTTTCCATGTGATAACCAAGGTGTCTTAGTGGGGCAAAAGATTTTCATGGTCACTCTCTCTTTATGAAGTGTTATGAAGAGTCCGCTGTATTTTAGGTGCCTTGTATTTATCACGTGAATCTCACTGATAACCTCCCACAGCACATTGTATAAAGTCAGTCTACTTGCCTACAGTGACTTGTCTGTAAATGAGGCAATGAATGAATTTTATGTGTGGCCCCCCTCTCTGTAATCCTCTAGGGGAGCCTGTTATTTATTCTAAAGTAATCTCTCCAACAGTGGTCTTACCTTCAGTTTGGATATAAATAATTGTTTTTTATTAAGTATGTAACTTCACACTAGGATTGTATCTTGTGTAGTTTATATTTAGGGGTTTGCATAAAGTAGAATCTTAAAGGCCTGGTTGGGCAGAAAGTTCTAGATTGACTGTTATTTTCTCTTAGCACTTTCAAGGGATTTCCCAGCCAATGAGAAGTCTGTTGCCACTTAACTATTTTTCCTTGCTAGGAAATCTGTCTTTTCTCTCTGGTCTTATCTGGGGCACCTGGGTGGCTCAGAGGGTTAAGCCTTGCCTTCACCTCAGGTCATGATCTCAGGGATTGAGGCCCACATTGGGGTCCCTGCCCAGCCCCCTCTCTCTGCCTGCCTCTCTGCCTACCTGTGATCTCTCTCTCTGTCAAATAAATAATTTTTTTTTAAAGATTTATTTGACAGAAACACAGCGAGAGAGGGAACACAAGCGAGAGAGGGGAGTGAGAGTGGGAGAAGCAGGCTTCACGCCGAGCAGGGAGCCCGATGCGGGGCTCGATCCCGGGTCTCCGGGATCATGACCTGAGCCGAAGGCAGTCACTTAACCAACTGAGCCACCCAGGCACCCCTAAATAAAATCTTAAAAAAAAAGACTTGCTCTTATCAATCATTGGCCTTGCTAAGACGTGCATTTATATAGTGATTTCTTTTGTGTGGGATTTATGATTCCTGAACTTAAGGATTTTTGTCTTCAACAATTATGGAACATTCTTAAGCATTCTTTTGAATACCTGCCTCTCTCCCATATATTCTTCTAGAACTCCTAGTAGATGTATATTGAAACTTCTCATTCTACCTATAACATTTTCCACTTCTACCTTTCTGTGTTCTCTATTTATGTTTTTATTTTTATTTAATTATTTTTTTTAAGAGAGAAAGAGAGAACACATGTGTATGAATGGCAGGGGGAGGGCAGAGAGAGAGGGAGAGACAGAATCTTAAGCAGGCTCCATGTTCAGTGTGGAGCCCGAGGAAGGGCTTGATCTCACAACCCTGAGATCATGACTTGAGCTGAAATCAGGAGTCAGAAGCTTAACCTATTGGGCCAACCAGGGTCCCCCAACTGTGTTTTTAAACCTGACATTCAAGTTTAAATTGAATAAATTTGAAATAATTGAATAAAATTGAAAAAATTCAATTTTAAATTTCTCTGACTAAATTTTTCACTTCCAGAATTTCTAATTTGGTTCCTTTCAATGTTGCCTCCTTTTCATGATGATTTTTAACTTTTAGTTTCCTTAAGGATTCTAAACATACTCATTTTTATGGTTTTCCCAGATTGTTCTATCACCTATACTTACTGAAACTGCTAATTTTGTTTGTTGGGCCTGTTGTCTTTCCTTTAGAGTTGTTCATGAGCTCACATGGTTAGTAGTTTTTATTGGGAGTTTGGTTTTTAGGGCATTACTCTTTACTCTAGAAGATCCATGCATGCTAGATTGTAGAGATGTCCCTCCAGGTTTTTGTTTTTTTTTTTTTTTTAAGATTTTCTTTATTTATATGAGAGAGAGAGAGGGAGAGCAGAGAGGGAAAGTTATAGGGAGAAGCAGACTCCCTGCTGAGCAGAAAGCCTGATGTGGGGCTTGATCCCAGGACCTTGGGAATAGGACCTGAGCTGAGGGCAGATGCTCAACTGAGCCACCCAGGCGCCCCCCCTCAACCCACCCCCTTGGTACTTTTGTAATTAGATGTGCTAGGGCTTCATGGGTTTTGTGGTCCTGCGCCAGTTTCTATTTTATTTTTTTCAGAATTCACTTCTCATATTTAAATTGGATCTACATCCGTGTGTGGGGCACAGGACTTGGCTCCAGTTTCTCCAGAGAGACTTTTCATTTACCCACATAGGACCTCATGTGGGATGAACTTTCTTCTGGCTTCCCAAGGCAGACGGACAGCTTTTCTACCCTGTGCTAAACAGAGAAGGCTGCCCTTGCAAGTTTCTGCCTTTAAGCACGGGCTTCAGTCCTGTGTCAGTATCTTAAAAAAGGCCTACAGCGTCATCTTCATTCTCTCCCAGGCATTAAAATCCCAGCCCCAAACCGTGAGAATCTATGTTGTGGCCCAAATCCCTCTGTGTGTCTGAGGCTCTGTTTGTAGAATCAGATTCCCCCGGCATTGCCTGCAAACTGGACTTCCCCAATCCCACCTCAACCTTGTATTTACAATGCTTTGATTTTTACTTTATCTAGCACTCATGCATATTTATAGCAAGACTGAAGCTTGCATTAGATGAGATGCGTTTAGATCAGCTGCTGGAAACCGAAGTCCACTGTTCGTATAGTGGGCTCAATAGATTTTGTTTAGAAAAAACAAGCTTCCCTGTTAAAATAAAAACCCAACAATTAAAAATGGTTCACAGGACTAGTTCAATGCTCTTCTATTGATAAGGAAAGGAAGCCCAAGGAAATGAAGGGTCTTTAAGGGTCACACACTTTAAGTAGGAGGAATGGAATTCCACTCTCCATTCTCCTTCCCCTCTTCCTGTCTCCCTTCTTCTTTCCTTCCTTCCTCCTTCTCTTCCCCCTTCATTTCTCCCTTCCATGAACTATACTATCTATGAAGGTCAGGATCTTTAGACCTTTGGTAGAGACAGTGACTGCTGTGAAACAGAAGATAGTTTTGTGTGTTTGAGCAAAAGCAATCACATTAAAGTGAAGTGGATGGACAGCTTAACCCCGGAATGTCATCTTCTTTACTGAAAACATCTATAGGATGGAAAGGGTCACTATGTGTTTTCTGAAGAGCTGGATTTGCTCTAGACAGAGAATATGGCAACTTACTTACTTCAAAAAATGATTATTAAAAAATTATAAAGATGTACTTGTGGACTCAGGTTATTACTTTTTATAGGTGCAACCATGTATTCCACAAAAGTTCAATTAATGAAAATTAATTAATTAATGAAATTGAATTAATTTTTTAAATGGGCATTTCTGATTTTTTTTATTTTTTAAAAAATATTTTATTTATTTATTTGACAGAGAGATAGCACAAGTAGGCAGAGCAGCAAGCAGAGGGAGAGGGAGAAGCAGACTTCCCACTGAGGAGGGAACCCAGTGCGGGGCTCATTCCCAAGACCCTTGGACCATGACCTGAGCCAGAGGCAGCTGCTTAACTGAGCCACCCAGGCACTCCCCCTTTTTTTCAATTATTTTAAAAAGATGTTATGTATTTATTTGACACAGACACATGAAAGAGGGAACACAAGCAGGGGGAGTGGGAGAGAAGCAGGCTTCCCATTGAGCAGGAAGCCTGATGTGGGACTCAGTCCCAGGATCCTGGAATCATGATTTGAGCAGGAGGCAGATGCATAATGACTGAGTCAACCATTGTTTTGAGATCACATTAAAAAAAAAAGCAACTTATAGAAACGTAGTGACAAAAATCTTTACCTCTGGATGCTTCTCACTTATACCCGATCTGCTTTTACTCTTTCTAAGTCTTTCTTTGCATCATGTTCCTAAAAACAACTCATGTTTCTTTTCAAGCCAACTGACCTGCTGAGGTGTCGGTGTGTTAAGAAAAGCCAATGAACCATAAAGTGACATGAGTAACCGACAGAACTTCAAAGGGGCCTTATTCTTTTCATCTTAACACACCTTGGCACCATCACAAATGTTTTATTTCTTTCCATGAAATAAAAAACTCCTCTGTCTTTTTAACAGTTTCAGATTGATCTCAGGTGACTGGGCAGTTTATCAGAAACACTTTAGGGGCGTCTAGGTGGCTCAGTTGATTAAGCAACTGCCTTCAGCTCAGGTCATGATCCCGGAGTCCCGGGATTGAGCCCCACATCAGGCTCCCTGCTCGGCGGGAGGCCTGCTTCTCCCTCTCTCACTCCCCCTGCTTGTGTTCCCTCTCTGGCTGTATTTCTCTCCGTCAAATAAATAAAATAAAATCTTTAAAAAAAAAAAAAAGAAACACTTTAGTAGACAAAGGTAGATAAACTGAGGTGACTACTCTGTACAAGCCCAGGACCAAAGTTCTAGAGACAACTGAATTTTCACCCACCAAAGAACCTTCAAATGATGCCAAGTCCTGAGCCTCACAGATGACCAGTCTAGCATATGTGTTCGCTAATTGCTGACACCGGCTGTGTTTATACCATTTATTGAGCAGGTACTATATGAGCCAGGTACCACGCTCAGGGTTTTATATGGGCTATCTTATTCAGTGCCCCCAATAAACCTAAGAGGAGGTACGTCCCCATTTTACAGATCAGGAAACTGAGGCTCAGGCACATGACAATGTCTGAGGTAACCCAGCTAGTTTATGTTGTCGAGCCAGGATTCAGCTCATTGTCTGTCTGATGCGAAAGCTCGCGCTCTTACCTTTGAACCAGGAATCTGCCTAGTGCAGCTTCAGTTTAAGTTCCTGGACTGTTTACCTGTGAGGCTTTGTTAGGAGTAATCCCTTTCCCCTTTAAGGGTGACTTACCTAAATAATTTGAGATTATCTGCAAGTTTAGGGATATCCGTAATGTCCTCCTAAGGAAAAACAGATAACATTTCATATACAGTTAATTGGGCGGTGTTGATACCCTGTACCCACACTGTCCAACACTGTCACCACTCACCATGTGGGGTCACGAAAATGTGAATTAAATAAAATTCAATGAGAAAGTCAGTTCCTCAGTCACATGAGCCACATTTCTAGTAGTGACCTCAGTGGATGGGGAGTGGGAGAGGAAGGAGGGCAGGAGGGGCACTAAATGGGGATTTCTGGGTGGCCAGCAAAGGTCTAGTTCTTGATTTGTGTGGTGACTTGGGTGATAATACAAAATTTGTTAAGTTGTACATTCCCCCCCCCACTTCTCTGTATGAGTCAGGGGTCACACAAATGAAAAAAGGAGATTAAAAAAAAACCTGACCAAGTAGTACCATTAAGGTAAAAATTCGAGTTAAAAACTGCTTTTATGGGGTGCCTGGGTGACCCAGTTGGTTGGGCGACTGCCTTTGGCTCAGGTCATGATCCCAGAGATCCAGGATCGAGCCCCGCATTGGGCTCCCTGCTCAGCGGGAGGCCTGCTTCTCTCTCTCTCACTTGTGTTCCCTCTCTAGCTGTGTTTCTCTCTGTCAAATAAAATCTTTAAAAAAAATGTACTTTAAAAAAACTGCTTTTATGTACAAACAAAATATTTTACAAATTTTACCTCAGCGTGGGTAAATCTGGTTACATATGGTTCACTGATTAACTTCTCAAAAGGAACCTGGTTCAAAGTTCATTCTGCCATGTAAGCTGGTGCCTACTTTCTAAATGAAAAGCCTATTGTTTAGCATCACATAAAAATATTGAGAGAGGGAGGAGGGAATTTTTCATTTATTCTGAGAAGGATCACAGGCTACCTATTCAGCGGAGGAAGTCACCAAAAGAGAACTCCAATTCAATGAGCTCTGTGTCTCCTATAAATGTGAGACAGGGCTCTGAAATTCTACAGAATCTTGGCTTTGCGTCTGTATGAAGTATTTGCTTTTGCATAATACCAACTTCCCATTTTAAGGAAATTAATCACAAGGAAACACACATTAAATCCAGAAGAATATAGTGCCTCCTTTTTATCTCAGTATTTATATCCAGTGACAACAGAGCCACCTCTGTGATTCAATGGGCATTAAACCAATAGTTACTCCCATGACTGAAGCACTTAGTTAAACAAAAGGGTGGCACTCAACAGGGAATCAAACAGGAGAGGCATTCCGATTATAAGACCGCCATTCAGCCACGTTTCACGGATAAGGAGATGATAAAATAGTTGTATTACTTAATGTCTCATCGGAAGTTTTTCCTGAAGTCAAAAGGGTTTGGGAGCTTCTTAGCGTGTCCCAGACAAAGGCGCTCATTGTGTCAACCTTGCCCAGTTGCGGTGCATGATTAGGTAAGTAGATAACAGACTTTGTACCTATGAAGCATCCTCTCCATTCTCACAGCTAGCCACCCAAGCTGTGAGAATGGGTGGTTCTCTCCACACCTGAGGGGAGGGACCGCCTCAGTGAGGAAAAGCCCTTGGCAGTGGCAGTCTTTGCCTCATACCCCACAGCTTCTCCCTCAGAAATACAGCACTGAACATATCTTGTAGTCCTTTCCAGAACTGATCTGAGAAAAGCCCGTCAGGTCTTGCTAGGTTTAAGCTTGTGACAAGTATGTTTTCTTTTTTCAAAACAGACATGAGATTCTCTTATTTCTCAGAAAAAAGAGCTCATTTAGATGTTTCAGTCCATGAGAACACAGCCACGGTTCTGAGTTATCAGAAAAATTCATACCAAAGTGTTGTCTGCTTTTCCGCCTTCGAGGGTCACTTCCAAATTAGAGAGTGCAGCTTCTACTTCATCGACCTCAGAATCACTTGTAAAATCCTGTGTTTCAGTTGACAGCGACAGTTTGCTAATGTGATACTATGATACAAACAGAGGTTTTAGAAATGTTTCAAACATGCATGCATCCATCAGCCCTTTCCTCTTTTTCAACACAGCCCCTCCTATTATTCTGAACGTCTCCTGGAAAGAGATCTCCCTCCTCTGAAGGAAAAATGACATTTTAATCTGAATTATCTTGAGAGGTATGCTTAGTCATGTCCAAACTTGATTCTTCTCTGTCACTGGTTGAACTTGTGGTAGGGATGAGATAAGGATTGCAAGGCTAATGCCTTCTAGAAGATGGACACATGTGGGGGTTATGAAGAATACTGTAAATTGAAATGGACTCCTGTCACTTTTTCGTTCTTTCTTCAAAGAAACAAAATAGTATGAAGAAAATGAAACTTTAAGAAAACAAATTTGCTTTGTTTTCTTCCAGAAAGAAGGTACTGGAATTCCCATACCTGCAGTGCTGCAAAGATCAACATTTCTTCTTCCGTGCAATCAATTTCTTCCAAGAGAATAGCCCACCTGGCTTGTTCATAGAGTTGGTTGATTCGGACAGCATCGTACTAAAGAAAGAAACACGTAGGTGTGTATGTGTTGGGGGGGCATATTTATATTCCTTAGTGCGAAAACTCTAGAAACACAGAGGTCATTCCTTGTTAACGTAGTAAACTTTTTGCTCAGGTAAGTGAAAGAAATACCTATCTTTCCCCTGTCCTAGCTTATTTTACTTCTGAACTTAGAACTTGCTTTGTCAAAATATTTTCTAGAGCTTCTTCAAGGGGCCAGACTGACCCATCTCTGATTCCATTATTTCTCCCTCTCTTTTATCACACTTCCATTGGTAGGAAAAACACCATCACCACCTATCTACAGGGCTCTCTTTATCTGGCAAAACTACAACTCTGTACCCACTAGACCATAACTCCTATTCCTCCCCCTCCTCTCATGGGTATACAATTTATCTTTAAAGAAAAAAGGTGAGGAAAATACAGAGGAGGAATAGAAAGACAGAGTGACTAAACAGATTTATCACAGGTTGATTAGCATTAGTTTATTTTTCCTTTTGCATTAACCTTATACACACTGGAAGAAAGGTGATAGGGAATGTAGAAATCCCTAGGAAGCCCAAACAAGCGAAGAGAACTGTGGAGCACTGCTATGAGGTCAGCGGGTCAGCATTGCTGACCCTCCACAAACAAACCAAAACAGAACACACGTGACAATATTCACAACAACGTGGTTCATAACAATTCTGAACTGGAAACATTCCAGGGTCCCTGGACTGGTGAAAGGATAAAGCATATGTAGGTCTCATGGACAAGGGGATGCCACTCGGCAGCAAGAAGGAATGTGCTATGGATACACATGAAAACCCAGAGGGACCTCAGATCCAGACGCACAAGATGACACACTGAATAAGTCCATCTATAGGAAATTTCTCGAAAAGGCAAACCTGGAGACAGAAGGCAGACCAGTGGTGGGTTGGGGCTGCGAGCCAGGACTGACCACAGATGGGGTATGAGGAAACGGTTTTGGGAGATGCCAACTGTTTTACAACTGGATTGTGGTGATGGTTGCACAACCATATGAATGTATTACAATCATTATAATAGAACTTTATGGCACATAAATGACATGGCAATCAAGATATAACAACTAAAAAACCAGCTACCACACACACCAAAAACCAAGCAACCCCTGCCCCCCAACAAAAAGACCCCTGTTCACGAACAGTTTAGAGACAAAATCTCAACAGTATGTGCAGCTACTAAAATTTGAATTGGACTGTCTGTCGGTCTCTTTGTGTCCTCCAGTTAGTCACAGTGTCTACAGTCTTCATGCTGTAGGAGTTTTAGTGAGAGTAAGTTAAATCACCCAATCACGCTTTTCTCTCAAATGCAGACAGTAAAGATTTACAAAAATGAATCAAAGCTTCCACACCTGAACAAACCTAATTCCCCTGCCACCCCCAAAGCCAAATGGAACAATACCCTGAAAGAATGTTGGCTAAACAAAAGTTGGCCTACATTTGCAAACCGACATTAGAACAGGCTCTAGTGCAAGATATTATGACGGACAGGAGAAGCCGTGGCTCCCACTGAGGAACACTGGATTGCTCTGTGGCCGCCAGGAGAGCTCCGGATTTCCTTCTCTGGAGTCTTGTTCACATCCCCCCTGAGGCTCTAGAACATCAAAATGTCCCAGGTTTTCGTGGGTCATTTATTAACAGGCACCCTACTAGGTCATTCTCTCTCTGTGAACTCTGCCAGTGGTTTCCCTGATGTGGAGACAAATTTTCTTCCCTTGGTGGGGATTGGCTACTCTTGCCCTTCCTTGGCTCTCTATCTCCTTTGTCTTCGGTTTACTGAAAATAGAAGTCCTAGGCTGGGAAGTGCATGGTTTCTGTCACCTCCGTGACCTGAATCCCTGTTTCTCCTCCTCCAGACAGTTCAGTTCGCCTCCCTCTCCTTCCATCAATCACCAGTACAAACAAGTAACAAGACCTGTTTCCCAGAGTTTCACTCTCTCAAGAAAGGGCCATTATTGAGATCTCATCACCAAGGATTCCCAATTAGCTGGGAGGAAGTTTCAGTATCCTCTAGGACTCTTATAAAATTGATGTGCACCTTTTCTCTACTGAACATTAAAAAAACCCCACAAACTATTGGAATTATAACAGTTTTTTAATTCACAATTTAAATGGGGCAAAATAATAGATAATCAAGGAATTCGATTTGAATGAATTCTAAAGGGACAAAAGAATGTACAATAAAAAGCTTATTTCTTTTCCTTGTTCCCTACAAATGGTAGTTTCTCTACAGACTGTTCTGTACCTTGTTCTTTTTCGTTTGATAATATACTTTGAATAGTTTCCACATCAAAAGAAAGCTGATTCATTCTTCTTAACAACAGCACTATATGGATGTATCATACTATACTTAATCACTTCCTTATTGATGGATATTTAGGTAGTTTCCAATTTTCTTCCTCACCTTATATCTGGTCAGTCTTTGGTTTAGATCTAACTTAATGCCCCTGGACCTAGCTTGTGTCTGGAGAGCTTAACTTCCACTGAATCATGGCAAACGAGCAAATTTTGGTTTAAATCCATAAGTTGGATTTGAACCAAAGACTGACTTATTTTGAAGAAGATGCCAGTTAAGGAAGCAGTGGCACCTGAGCTGCACCTCTGAAGACCAGACTTAACATCAGGATCAAGGAGAAGACAGTGCCATGAAAGGGGTCTACACAGAAGTGCCCGCCAATGAATGGAAAAGAGCAACAAGCCCCAAATTGGGATAATATCACCCTGTATACTTGGAGGGCCCATGACTCAGTTTATATTCTTGACATTTGGTAGGTTAAGTGTTGACTCACAACTCCACAACCAGGCCAAGCAGGGCCAAGGAAGGGGCAGAAATTCAGAGGCTTTATTTCACCACTCAGTTGTTCTAGTAAACTTCTGGAGGCAGACGGGCACTTAATGGGAGTTGCTGACCAGCCGG
The DNA here is from genome assembly GCA_004023965.1 of Spilogale gracilis. Lineage (NCBI taxonomy): Eukaryota > Metazoa > Chordata > Mammalia > Carnivora > Mephitidae > Spilogale > Spilogale gracilis. The sequence goes on along the minus strand of PITA01010827.1, from coordinate 46,799 downwards.
GATCTTTGTTTATACAGACGGTCTTTCTTTCTCATCACCAAATTCTTATTCAGCCCTGCAGTGGGGAGTGTGGTGTGCACCATCATGGGGTCCTGGCTTATTCATGAGAACCAGCTCTTAACCTTGGCTCTAATGCTCCTTCCTCCCTAGAAGGAGATTCTAGCTCTGAGAGCCCCTCTCCTCTTGTTCCTCCATTTGTGGGGATGGAGAGGGGCAGCATACACCATGCTGGGAACGAAAACCCTGAGAAGCTCCCGCTAACTCAGGCAGCTGACCATGCTCATTAGAAATTAAAAGACAAAAATCCAAAGACAGTACAGTGTCATTGGTCTAGCCCTGCAGAGCTAAACAGAAGATTATTCAAATTAACCCTAATTCAGAGAACTACATGACTCGATTTTCCACTTCTAGGCCTTCACACTGAAAAAAGGAGAGAGAGAAGTGGTGCCTGGTGGCTCAGTTGGTTAAGTGTCGTCTGCCTTTGGCTCAGGTCACGATCCTGGGGTCCTAGAATCGAGTTCCATGTCTGGCTCCCTGCTTGGTGGGGAGCCGGTTTCTCCCTCTCCCTCTGCCTCTACCCTCCTGCCCCTTACTCCTTCTCTCTCTCTCAAATAAATAAATCTTTAAAAAAAGAAGATAAAAAGTATCTTACTTTGGGATTCAAGTCAAAGAAACTGTAGTATTTAAATCGTAACAGCAGCTGCTCATCCTCCTGGATGCCTTGTTCCATAAGGGAACGTGATGAGTCCAGCCAACTGGAAAATAATTGGATGAGTTTTAAAAGTCAATCAATTTTACACACATATATTAGAGTATTACCTAATATGTTTCTATACATATTTACATTTATATACATGTATTTACATTTATATATGTGCTTACATTTACATATATTTACATTTAAGTACGTGTACTTGCATTTATATACTTGTATTTACATTTATATACATATAGATGTAGATGTACACATACGTGTGTGTGTGTGTGTGTGTGTGTGTGTGTGTATCTATTTCCCTGAAGAAAGTCTGAGTAAGTAATATAACCAAAAACCTGTTAGGGAGAGGACTTGGTAATACCTTATATCTGCATTTTATTTTATAGTTTTTAGTGACTTTCCAAGTGCTTTTTGTACGTCTATTTTGTTTACACTGACACTTTCAAGTAACCCAGTGAAGAAGCCAAGGCAGTTCCTATTTTCTCAGTTTTGTGGGTGAGAAAATGGAGTCTTAGTGACAGTAAGTGCTATATGTTCAAGGTCACATGCCTTGTCGTAGAGCCAGAACGAAAATCTGTACTTGCTGACTTCCCACACTGCCTCTCCTCTACACCAGGTGGTCTGAATCAATGCTGCGTCTATCTTATTGGCTAGAACTTTCTGTAACCATGGAAATATTCTATATTGCCTTGTCCGATGAAGTACCCACTAGTCACACATGTAGTGAAGATTTAAATGTGGCTAGTGCCACACTTGAATTTTAAATTCAAATTTAAACGTAAATATCCACCTGTGGCTAGTGACTCCTGTACTGGATGGTGCAGTCCTAGAGCTGAAAAATAAATACTTGGTAGTGGTGAGGGGTGGAGAGGTGGAGAATAAAAATGAGCAATAGCATGAGATGAGGATGAATGCCATCCAGTCCCATGGAGTGAGGGTGGCCTGAATGTCTATCATACCAGGCCCTGGGGGGAAATAAGGATGACTGAGACACAATCTCTAGGCAGTCCAGTGGGGGAGAGTGAGCCTCATGATAGAGGAACATGGTGAGAGAGAAGCAAAACAGAGACACGTCCTTACCCTGCGTTAAGCTTGGCTTTGTCCACCAGAGACCGAGGCTGGTACATATCAGCCAGTGCTTCTGGTGACTGCGGGGGTTGGCTGAATGCGAGGATGTTACAGTTTTGTTCTGTCAGAGGGCTGTCGCTGAACCAAGTCATGGTGGAGGACGCCGGTGTTCCATTGATGGGGTCGTATGTGGGAGTCATGGTTTTACTGTATAAGCCAGGACTTACTGCAAGGCAAAGGGAAGTATGCACTATGATATGAGATACATGGGAAGGGATCTTGGGGAAAATAGGTACTAACATTGCTTATACTAAAATGGATTTTGAATTTAAATGTTTGTACCATTTAAATGAGTTATGACTGATGGGAGAGGAGCTTTTAGCTCCTGAAAAGGCAGAGAACTCATAAGCCACAAAAACTCCTAAAGCCAACCCATGCAAATGTTAGGGACTATCTCCTTGTCAATAATTCAAAATTTTATTTCACCAGTGAGTTTTGGCACCATCAGAGAACAGAAGATTTCACAAGAGTGCCTGTACAGACTATATTTTTGGGCAAATCATTTACATAAATAAGAGTACTTGCCAATTTTAAGAACCAGCTAGTTAGTTGATGGTTTATAAATCATATGGTCTGCGAAAGGAAAATGCAAAAAATGTTTTTTATTCTTTGCAATGGAATATACTATGCAAGAAGAACTTTGTTGCAAGCAAGCTAGAGACTTATTTGCTTTTATGTAACAAGACAAGGATATGTTTTTCCAGAATTTTTACCTGCCCTCTTGTTAGACATCCAATGCAAAATTTGAATTGAATTCAGGAAAAAGTCACATGAAGATAGAATCAGGAAGAGAAAAGTATTATTTGAGTGATCCAACTAATCTCTTTCCCTCCCAAATTCACGGCCAATTCCCCTAAAGTTTTGCATTCACCAGCAACATAATATACACAGTTAAAACAATGGTAGAGCACGTCTTGCTCTCAGGGTTGTGAACTCACACCCAGTGTGGAGTTCACTTAAAAAAATAACGAGCTATAAAACAAACCGTATTAAAAATATTCTGTGAGTTCTAAAATTAATTGCATAGTTTTTCTTCATCACAGGAATCCTGCATTTTAGTCCTTCTTTGTTTGGTGGCAAGGGAGGGGAGGGAAGAGAGGGAAGGAAAGATGAGGGAAAGAGGAGCAGAGGGAGAAATTCTTGGATTCAGGAAGGAAACACAACAGTAAAACGTTTAGCTGTCACAAATCATACCTGGTGGACCTGAAGTCGTTGGAGAACCTTCCAGGTTCAAAATATCTTCAATTATGGGCTCCTTGTTACTTTTATCTTTTTTTTTCTTCTTTTTAAAATAGTCACCAGAAGGCTTTAACAAGGAAAGTTCTTCTGATCTTCTGATATCTAACAAACAAAGAAACATAAAGAAGAATGAAAAACTATCAGAAGGTAAAAAGGGGGAGGGTGCGTGCATGGCTCAGTTGGAGGGGCAGGCCATTCTTGACCTCAGGATTGTTGAGTTCAAGCCCCACATTGGGCATAGAGATTACTAAAACGCAATAAAATAAAACTTAAAAAAAAAAGGAAAAATAACATTCCTTCTAAGACTCAAGAGTCATGCTGGGCATCTGAAATCATTTCTCAGGAAATTCTGAGAAGTAGATGGAACTAAATTACACCTCTTGGGAAGAAACAGAAGGTGACCAGAGACTCCTAAAAGAGGTGTGGGCACACGTGTGTTTGTGTGTGGCGGTGGGTGTCCAAAGAGTGGAGATTTAGTCTAATAAAATTTCTAGTTTTTAAAAATTTATTATGAAAATATTTCAAAGATATCTAAAGCAAAGAGCATAGTATAATAGCCCTCTCATGTTTTCATCAGTCAGCTTCAACCACTCCAGCACTTGGCTGTTCCTGCATTATCTATTCACAACCAATTTTTCCCTCCCTCTTTTTTCTCCCTTTTTTCAGTGTTTTTCCCGAAAATGATGACCAAGATCTCCACCTTTTTCTTTATAGAACATAGATCCTGAGAGCCTTTCTCTCACACCATGCCTGATTGCTAACTTCATCCCTACTTCGCTGCCCTCACCACTTCCGGGCGCTCTGACGTGACTTCCGGTGGACGCTAGGACAAGCATCTCAATGCGCGAGGGCGTGCTCTGGATGCCACAGTCTGCGCTGCCCAAATGCTGATGCATCAGGCCACACAAGTTCAGACTGACAAGAGTGGCATATTAACACTCCTCCTCCCTTACCCATTGGGCAGGCTAGCTCTGAGGTATGCTGACATTGTCTCCCAGGAGCCCCCAACTGCCCCAGATGTGAGTGGGTTGGTGACATTCTCCTATGGATGGCCTTCTCTTTCCAGTCTTACTTCTTCACCACCAGTGTTTTCTGGAATCACCTCCTGCCCTCCCTCCCCTCAAAATGTCCTTGAATTCTTATCTCAGGATCTGCTTCTGGAGCACTCAAACCAAGAGGATTCTCAATTTTCTCCTTTAGTCAAATATATTTATATCTGCCATTGTCAGTCAGAACTCCTGATAACCATTCACCACACGGAGCTGCTATGTGATTCCAAGTAAAAGCCAAGGAATGTGCAGGTTAGAGTCTGAAAGCAGCTTTGCTGGAGGCAGACACACCTATTCCATAGGTCCTGCCATTTTTCAGTTTAAACACTGCTTAGTACTGAGGCTGAGGGTAGCAGTTCAGCTCCATCTTCTTCCCCTGTAACCAAGGATGCCTGAATGTCAGGTTGCAGCACACACCTGAGCCCTTTCCAAATGCATAATTTATACACGAGGCCAGGAGATGAATCAGAATTTCCAGTAGGAGCATTAGAAACAAAACAACCAAACCAAACCAAACCTCTATCTCCAAGCCCAAGATTTGTGTCTTCTTTTCTTTTTGAGAAAACCCATCATATTGCTAAATTGGATGTAGCTTTAGTGAACAGCTATAAAAGACAAAAATCAGAAATGCCAGGTTGAGCCCGTTAGAACTACTATGAAGAAATAATCTGGCAAAGAGAAGAATGTCTGACAGCTTCTATATATGTTGTAGCCTCCAGTTTTTGGTCCCAGCCACGATGTGTCTTTCCCATCTACCGTGGACTGGGTTTTCTTTAACCATTTCCTCTGTTGGAACCAAAGAATGCACCTACACACTTTCAAGAAATATAAAATAAGGAAACCTTCAGGATGCAGGGTTCACTTCCATTATAGAAGTTCCGTAAATACATGGTTTGGGTAGTGTTGTCCCTAGTGACTGTTAAAACCATAAGAATTAGTTTTCAATCCATAATGAAGTGTAACTTCCTGCTTTAAATAATTTTTGTGGATAGAGTATTTGCTGTAGTGAAGTGTTAGTAAAGCAATTAAGACACTGAAACAACATTATCTCAAAAACAATAAAGATACATCAGCTCTATGGTGATGGTGATTGAATGGAACTTCTTTGTTTGCCTTAAATATAATGATATAGTATGGCTTAGAGGAATGAATTTTTTAGGGGTGCATAATCTTAATGGGCTTTTTTCTTCCATTTACAGATCTCTTTTGAAATAGTGTTAAGCTTTGTGGAAATGAATCTGATTTACTTCAGTCATGTTCCATTTGGTTTAACTCTACTTGCATGGCTAAAGTCCCCAGAAAAAGCTTGCAAAGTATGCTTCCTAGTAAGGGAAGTGTTCTGTAAAGCCAACTGCTTGCAGGCAGAAAACACACATGATTTCCCTGTCCTCCTTTACCAACAGTCCAAAGGGCACGGGGCCCCTCCAGGGTACTCACTCAGGATTTTGCAGATATCACTGACAGCTTTAAAAACCACAGCCGAGAAGCTGACTCGCAACCTCACTGTCTTCACATTTGGCAGGCGGAGGCGAAGGATTTTGTGCTGAGGGGTGAAGAGAAGTTTTGCATCTGCCTGGACCCCACATTTGTCCAGAGTCCAGTGTGTTTTCAGAAGCCAGCAATGTTTTTGTTCCCACCAGAGGGCAAAGTCTGACCAGTCTTGGGCTACGTCTGCAAAAATGGGAAATACAACGATGAAGTGAAAAGAGAGGGAACTCTAGAGTCTGTTCCATTTTGTGCCAGAGCTGAAACATACAAATGGTCTTCAACTCCCCCATCTCCTTTTACAACCTGAGGCCCAGCAAGTTGGACTCTCTTCAAAGTCTCTAAGGTGGGGCAGGTAGAAAACAAGAGATTGAACCTTATCATGACTGCATTTGAACACAGTGAAAAGAACAGAAACATATACATTTTGTTCTTGATAAAATAGCTGGAGTTCTTTTCCTTAAAGTTGTTTAGGGGCATGGTCCTTTCTGGGAAAGCCAGGAGCATTTGACTTTAATCAAGATTATTTCCCCGCTAGAAATAATCCTTAAACTGTTACATCACAAAGGAATATCAATAACTCCCAAAGTCTGTACAGAAGGATTGTAAAGTTGACATTCCCTGCCCCCTATAATGTCCAGCTCTCTTATCACCAGATTCCCAGTTTCCAAAGTGTCTACACTGAGATCAGCTGAATATTTTCTTTCTCTCAAGGCCAGTGACAATGTGGATTCTTTCCCCTCTTTCAATTCTGACATCGAAGTTGAATCTTCTCCTGTTGTCAGTGTTGGAACCAATATTTAATCTTTCATTTTTTTTTTAACAAGTTTTACTTTCTCTCATCCTCTCACTTTGTTAGAAACCTTTCTTTCAATGCTGTTAGTAAAAGTATAAATGCTGTAACTATTTTAGAAAGCCTTATTATGCAGTAATTCCTCTCTGAGCTATACCCCAAAGGAAATGCCTCTATCTACTCACCAAAGACCCTGAAAATGGAAACAACTTAAATACCCATTAATAGTTAAATGGATAAATTGTGGCATAACCGTATGATGGAATATCACACAGCAATGAGAGTAAATGAACGCAAACTATACAATATGGGTAAATCTCCCAGACATAATGTTAAGTGAAAGAAAGCAGACACATAAGAGTATGTCCTAGGTAAGGGCAACTATATACAGTTTAAAAACAAATAAAAATATTCCTGTGGTGTTAAAGTCAGGATAGTGGTTTCCCTTTGTGGGGCAGTGACAGGGGGTGGAGCTCGGATATGATACTTGGGTGGGGGGAAGTCAGTAATATTCTATTTGTTAATCTGAATGGATGCCACATGACTGAAAATTCATTGAGGAGTACAATTAATGATAAGAGCACTTTGTGCATATTACATTTTAATGAAGACTTACTTAAAAATATCCTTGTCTCATTAGTGTAACTAAAAAGTCAACATCTGGACAACTTTGGATAGAAGGTAAACACAAATAAGAGAAAATAGAACACTGTTAAGTTTTAGGTGGATCATGATGTTTCCTGATGTAAAGGCTGACACTTAAGACTTCTCTTCCTTTGTTTAAATAGGGAGAGTAGCAAATGGTGGGTATGTGTTAAAAGATACATTAGCATTGAGCTGACTTTATTACCAAGCAATCAACCATTAACAGTAAACTAATGCTATCTAAAGTCACCTCAGATGCCACAAGCGGGATGAGCTTCCACTGTGGAAATACGGTTTCATACCTACTGGGGAGCTTTAGTTTTCCACCAGCCTCAAGTTTTTACAGGGGTGTTTGGGGGGGTGTTCAGTTTATGGCTTTTGCAGGATCCTCAGTTTCTCTTTTTCCTGTGGGAAGGTGCTTGCTTGCCCCTAAGAAAGACTTAGATGATCATACAATCTAGATCAGCCATTTATTGTTAATACAATAGAGAGGTTTTCAAATATAGGGAAACCATAAAGAAACAATAACTTACTGATCTGTTCTACTAACTTGAGCATCACCCCCCCAACATGCAGGTCTCCGGACACTCTCAGTTTGACCTCTTTCTGCTCCTCCTCGTTTGGATGGTCAACTCTGATGACGAGCTCCCAAGAAGCAGATGCAAAGTCGCTGGATGAGAGCATCCTGGCAAACGCAGGTGTCTGCTGCATGGAAAAGGCAGACATTAGATTAGAATGTGAGAAGGATACTGGAGCTTGTCAGTAGACCCTGCAGGGCAAAACTTTTTCTCATGTTAGACTTTTCTTCAGAAACTCAGCGGGTGCCCAGTGCTCCTTATTAAATTCAACATCTTAACTTTAAAGATAAAAAGTCCTATCAAAATGGTCTTCAGTCTTCCAAATTTATGTAACTTTATCTTTTCATAGGCCCTTGCCTATTTATTTTCTGTCCCTCCCCAATGCATCAATCTTCACTTTCTATCTCTATTGACTTCTCTTGACTTTCTTTGAACTATTGTGGCAATAGGCAACAAATCATGGGAATCCTTGATATCTTAAAAAAAATAAACTCCATTGAAGTATAATTTGCATATAACAAAACACATAGACTTTTTTTTTTTTTAAGCAGGTTTCATGCTCAACATGGAGCCCAACATGGGGCTTGAACTCACTACCCTGAGATCAAGACTTCAGCTGGGCTCAAGAGTCAGATGCTCAACCAATTGAGCCACCCAGGCGCCCTTGCACAGATTCTTTTTTGAGTATAGTTGATGCACAATTTTACATTAGTTTTGGGTATATAATATAATGATTCAACAACTCTGTACATTATGCTGTGCTCACTGCAAAAATGCACAGATTTGAAATGTACAGTTTTATGCCTTTGTTATATGCATATTATGCCTTGATAAAGTTTATTTTAGAAAAGGATGCCATTAAAATCTTCCTCTACTGTATTATTATATTCCTTCCATAAATATTGATGACATCTTCTGGTATGAAAATTAAAAAAAATGGAAGTGTAGCAAAAATACTTTCTATTTCAGTCATATACTATGTAGTTTTACCTTAAATGCATATAAAGGTCATTAATAATTATTGTCACGTATTTGACTTACTTGAGCCACCAACTTATAGCATATTAACCCTGATACATTAAGTTCATCAATTAAAAATTTGGACTTACCTCTGGCAAAAGATTTAAAACAGGAGTGAGAGACATACAAAGCCCACTCTTCAAAATACAGATGGGGTGAGAACTTCAAAATTAGAGTTTTCCTCTTATTGGAGGAACGAGAATAAAATAAGCTACAGTATCAAGACTGAAATGTTTCAGGGGCTAATAGGAACACTGGATTCTGAAACTGGCAGAATTAAAATGACGGCTCTTACTTCTAAACAGAAAACAACTGATACTACCCCTCCTTACTATTTTAATATTTAAAAGAAAATCAGTCATTTAAACGATAACACATCTTTCTCACTTCACTATGTAAAAACAGCTCACGAGATGTCCAGGTTTTCATAAGGCTTATTTTTGAGAAACATCAGTGCACTCAAACTCCTAAAAAGGGGCTTCTCCTAGGGAAAGTGCATGAGTCCCCTGTGGTTTTATTCACTTTAGATTCTGCTCAGCAGGTGTGGGGTGCAGGTGCAGACCCTGCATTTATAACAAGCTCCGGGTACCACTGGTCTGTGGCTCACACTTTTGAGTCCAAACAGCCACATGAAAAATTGTTTCAGGATTCCATTCCACCCTTCAATCTACCCAAATCAATATTAAGCCAGGGACCGTGGTGACACCTGAGGAACATTATTTTTAATAATAATTACACCACCAGTGCTATACCAGTGTTGTGTGCATTTGAAACCATTCCCCTTTGAAAGCATAAGAGATGGGCGCCTGGGTGGCTCAGTTGGTTAAGCGTTTGCCTTTGGCTCAAGTCATGATCTCAGGGTCCTGGGATTGAGCCCCGTGTCAGGCTCCTTCCTCAGTGGGGAGCCTGCTTCTCCCCTGCCTGCCATTCCCCCTGCTTGTGCTTACTTTCTCTCTCTCTCACTTGCTCTGTGTCAAATAAATAAAATCTTTATTAAAAAAGAGAAAGAAAGCATAAGAGAATCTCAAAATACACAAAAAAGATAGACTGCAAATCTGAAAGGGCTTAGGGCAGGTTTTATTTGTTGAAGTCGAATTCAAGAGTTCAGAAGTAGCTCCTTGTGTGTTTGTATGATGAAAGGGATGAAATGCTTGTTCCTCTCCATGCACAGAACCACATGGGGAGACCTCCTGCATGGCCAGTGAATGCTACGTAATGACTATAATGGGCCTAATCTCTTGCATCATTGTCATCCTCAGGCTCAAGTATCATTTGTTCTGTATTTACTCAGTGATACACTCTGTGTGAACCACTATTTTGTGTTATCTCCATCTGCTCAGCAGTCCGTTAGAAAGGAGGAAACTCAGGCTCAGAGAGGTTAGGCAACTTGTTGGAAGCCACACAGCAAGTTAGATGGTGGCGCCCAGACAGAAATCCGGGTCTTTCTAACTCCAAACTCTTAGCCACTACACTGGGACATGTCCTTCATAAAGCTGCAACACCAATATGAAATAAAACTCTTCAAACTACATTAGCTAAACTCTCAGGAGGCTTCACTAAGCATTTCTACCAACATCCTTCCCGGGGAGGAAGCAATGAAGATAACTCTATCCCATGGCATTGAACTATTTGACTTTAAGACCCTCACAATTTCTAAGCTGCTATGGTTCGATGTGTATTTTAAAAATTTGTATTTTATGGGGCGCCTGGTTGGCTCAGTTGGTTAAGCAACTGCCTTCGGCTCAGGTCATGATCCCAGAGACCCTGGATCGAGTTCCACATGGGCTCCCTGCTCGGGGGGAGGCCTGCTTCTCCCTCTCTCACTCCCCCTGCTTGTGTTCCCTTTCTGGCTGTGTTTCTCTTTGTCAAATAAATAAAATCTTAAAAAAATTTTTTTGTACTTTAAAGTGACTCCTTACTGCTTGTTTCAGGGGTATCAGATATTGGTCTTTTTCTGACTTGGGCAATAAAAACTCTTCTCAAACAAACAAAGAAAACCCACTTCGCAAGCAGGCAGTAATATACGGTGATTCCCTTACAGCGAAATTCAGGCTGAAATCGGACAATCTGGTTTCCCCGCATTCCTCTCCTATCTTTCTGCACCCTCAGTTTTGAGTGAACTTCTCATTCCCACAAGCTGCTACTTGTTGAGGGGAGCAGCAAACTCCAACCAGGAAAGCACACTGAAGGAGCCCTGAACCGAAAGCCAAGTGGGCCAGTTGACCTGCCTTCCCTGGGGGAAGCCCAGCTACCCACCTCCTCCTGTCCTCTTTGACTACAGAAAATGGAATAAAGGCCAGACAGACACACAGACAGCCAGACAGCCAAAAAGACGAGGGAAATAGCCCCTGATGCTCCCCTGGAAGATCAGAGTGTGCCTGTCCAAAGGCCACTCCGCCTGTGGGCTGCTAGTCCTGCAGGGTCCCGGGGCCACGGGGAGTGAGGTGGGTGGGCAGAAACCTGCCCCTTCACCCAGAGGGTAGCCCCCGCAGCTAAACGGAGAGTTTCTTTTGCTAAGTCAGATATGCAAGGCCGGAGAAAGTGGCCACACGGACGTTATTGTTAATTCTGCAGCTATTTACGTGGAAGGAGCTGAAGAAAGGAAGGGGCCGGGGTCTCCAGCCAGGGCGGTGCCTGTCACAGCCTCCCCCCGCCAGCCCGGAGCCCCCGCCCCCGCCCTCCGCACCCACCTGCTTTCGCGGCGCGGGTGGCGCGCAGCCTCGCGGACGCGCACGTGGCCGCCTGCGCTCCCAGAGTGCCGGCGGAGGTGCCCCAGGCCGGGCGGGCGCGCCAAGCGGGGTGCCGGGGTCCGCGCTCGCGGCGGCCGCTCGAGGGTAGGCGGGGAAGCCGCCCGGGACGTCCCGCCGAGGCTCGGCGCCCGCCCCCAGCCGCACGCGGGGCGCGGGGTGCGCGGTCTCCGCCCTGCCCGGCCCCCGGAGGCCGGGTCGAGGCCGGCGCGCGGCGGTGCAGGTGAGGGCACGTCGAGCCCCGGGCCTGCTGGGTCTCGCTCCGGGAGAGGGAAGCGCTCCGCAGAGTTGCTAGGGCTGTGCGGCCGAAAGGGCGGGAGGGCGGGGAGAACCGCGGCGGACGCACGCCTCCTGCGCCCCTGGAGCGAGCTCTCGGCCGGCCCCTCGCAGGCCGCCTCCTGTTTTCTCGGTTCCCCGAGGCCCTTCGGGAACTAGCCCAGGTGGTTGAAGTCCCGCTACGTGCCCTGCGCTCCAGGTATACTCATCACTTCCACCCCGTGTGCGTCCAGGTCCGGTGACTCCCTTCTCCTCTTTAAAGAGCCTGGGGGACTTGAGATCGCCAGGTGGAAGAAACGAGAGCGGCCCATCTCTGAGTAAGAGGGTGATGTAAACCCCCGACAAGGGCGAGGCGCCCAAAATATGCACAATACAAGACCCCGGGGCAACTCAAGGCCACGCCCCAGGCCGGAATTGGGTGGCTCACCTCAGATTCACCACCTGGTCTCGCCGGTCACCTTCCTGTCGGATTTCCTCCCAAAGAAGGCTGGGCCACTCTGGAAGGGTGGGTGACTTTGGACGATGTACACAACCTGTCCAATCCTCTTTTGTTCATATTACACACATCTGTTGAGTGTTTACTACGTGCCAGGCATGGGGCTGAGCTCTAAGGATGCAGTGGTTTAATGAGACAGTCTGGGCCATGATAGTTTCCTTATCTGTGAAATGGGTAGACAGGGAATGTCCACCACCATTCCAGGGTGGGATTTCATTCAGTCCATGACAGAATTTCTTGCAGTATAACAAAGGCTTTAGCGAATTACACCAGGTACATAAGTGGAATCCTTGTTTTTCTTGCGCATTCCATATTCGGCATTATAATGGTTTTGAAAGTATTTTACGTTTAATTTTAAAAAGGTTAGTTGACTTTGATTTCAGGGTTGTAAGTTTGAGCCCCCGTTGGGTGTACAGATTACTTACAAAAATAATAAAATCTTTGATCCGTTGAGGGGCGCCTGGGTGGCTTAGTGGGTTAAGCATCTGTCTTCAGGGCGGGTCATGATGCCAGGGTCTGGGATGGACACCCTGATCCGGCTCCCTGCCCAGTGAGGAGTCTGCTTTTCCCTCCAACCCTTCTCCCTTTTCCCCCTGCTCATGCATGCACGCTCTCTCTCACTAAATAAAATCTTTAACTTTTAAAAATAAGATCAGTTGAATAATTGTTAGCAAATGTGGGATTTTATAATCAAAACAATAATTAAAACTGGAAACTGAATTTCCCAATTTGGTAAAGTTTGTCAACAATGGGAAGAGCATCAACTGTTATCTGGTCCCACTTACCTATGGGCCCAATACCAACTACATAATTATGTTATCTTGGGCAGAAAGTGCCTAAAGCCTTGCTTTGTGGAGACCGTTCCTGGCTGTCTAGAACATAGACATTCTTTAGGATCTCCTGTGTGAACCTGAAGTAGTAATGGCTTTATTTATACCAAATTGGTGTCTCATATTAGTTGAAAATATCCGGATTTTGTTGAGGAATTTAACTGGCTTTAAGTTCTCTGCTTGGTCTATGCTATTTTTTCAGCTTTTAATTAAAATACTATATTTTTATATGCAAGAGCACAAATCATGATTATATAGTTGATGAGTTTTCATGTTCTGAACACACCTATGTAGTGAACATCCAGATCAAGAAACAGAACTTTTCTACTACCCTCTTTTAGTTACTACCATCCCCGCAAGCATTAACACTATCCTGACTTATAACTCCTTGCCTGGGTTTTGTTAATCATTGTACTGTGCATGAGTTGTACCAGATGGTATGTGCTATTTAATGTCTGGTTTCCTTTGTTCAACATTATGTTTTTGAGTTTCATCCATATTGTGTGTCCTAAGCTTTTTTTTTTTTTTTTCCCCAATTATTATCTGGTTACTATCATTCTTTTGTGTGTGAGAGACACAGAGATTTTTTCATGTGTGTATGCGAGAGAGAGAGAGTAGGGGAGGGGCAGAGGGAGAGAGAATCCCAAGCCATTCCATGCTCAGCACAGAGCCCAAGGTGGGGCTCTATCCCAGGACTGTCGGATCATAACCTGAGCGAAAAGTAAGAATCTGACGTTTAACCATCTGAGCCACCCAGGAACACCCGGTTATTATCATTCTTGTGACACAGGTCTCACAAGTCCCTAAGGTCCTGGGTTAGAAACAAATTAAAAAGTGTATTCTGGACTTTAAAATGTATACATAAACATGCAATACTTACCCCTTCTCTCTCTTAAAAAATAAGCAGAATCAACACTTTGAATCGGTTATCTAATTACTTTACACATATTAATATTAAGTAATGAATTAGTTAAATAATTCATTCAACCATTCTATTACTGAGGGCTAGACACTGATATGTACTGAAAATGCTCATTATCTAGGCACAGAGACTCTATCTTCAGATCATAGTTATGATGCTGGAGAATACAGGAGAGGGATAACTACTTCAGCCAACTTTGGAGAGTTGCAAGAAGAGTGAGAAAAGATTTCAGAAAGGAGATGATTTTTAAAATGGATTTTGAAGCATTGGGTAAGAGCTTGATAGTTCCTATAATAATCTGTAGTCTCTAAAAAACTATTCTAAGATTTTATTTATTTGAGAGAGAGAGTGTGAGTGAGCGTGAGAGAGCACTAGCAGGGGTAGGGGCAGAGGGAGCTGATGTGGGGCTCAATCCAAGGACCCTGGGATCATGACCTGAGCCGAAGGCAGATGCTTAACTGACTGAGCCACCCAGGTGCCCTGTTTTAAGATGTTTTTAGTTAGCAAATAGTTATTGTTAGCTTCTGTTAGCAAAAGGTGGAGGATAAAGAGGAGATATATCTCCTGACCTCAAAGTGTTGTGTGTTCATGGTACAGATAAATATTGAAACAATAACTGTTATCAAATACCCGTATGCTAAAAAACTGACGTGATGATTAGTTGTAAGTTAGTCATTTCTGCATTGTTGTATGGGATATGAGTGGGTTGGACTGGGAGAGAGCTGTGACCACGTTCTGATTCACTGAACAGGAAGGGGAAGTAAACAAGTAGAGGACCTCTGAAGGTCCTAATTGTCTTGTTAAATACTAGCAACTTCCTTCCTCTAGCACCTTTCCACTTCCACTAAATGAGCCCTCAGAGCTTACTTATAATTAATTGAGAGAGAATGAGAAAAAGCTGCGGGGAGGAGAAAGGGGTGGGATTTTTCTGGATTGATGGTTTTATCTGACGAGACAGGATGTTGTCCAATGTAAACTTCTTTATTAAGTATTATCAACATTCTAAATGTCGAGCAACTCAATGGATACTTAAAAGGTATTTTTATTTTCATCTAGTCCTTGGGACTCAGGAGCTGTGTTCATGTTTGTGGCAAACATGTGCTGTTCAGCGCAAAGAAGCAGAATGTGCCTATTAAAGCTACACCTTCCTTTCCAGCTGGATGGATAATGAGCACTTTCTATGCCCAGGCAAGTTCTACAATTTTCTCCTTGTGAGGGTGGAGAGGGTGTGTCTTGATGTATCTATAGGCACTAGATGGAAAAAGAAAAATAAGTAGGCCTTGCTGGAGGCCACAGTTGAGCCCACCATCAAGGATGAGAGGAGCAAGGAAGATGGTTACTCTCTTCCTTGTTCCCTCTCTTCTCCCCTCCTCTCCTTTCTCCTTCCTTTCTTCACATCTGTCTCAATCAAAGAGTACAAAAAGAGTATACACTGACAATCAAGTCTTTCTCTTCTTTGATAATAAAGTTCTCCTCCCCAGAGAAAACGGTTATCTATTTCTTCTAGAACCTTCTAAAGAGAGTCTATGCATGTAGACTATTTTTGCTTTTTATACAAGTGATTGTATTCCCTACATATTGTTCTGTGTTCTTGTTTTTCTCACTTTAAAATAGCTTGGTGATTATAGCGGGCATCATGACTACATACCAACCTTGGAAAATCCTCCTTATGCTTGCAGAAATTCTTACATTAGCATCATAGTCTAGAATTTGGAACTCAAATTCCCAACCTCCCCTGCAGTTGGTACACAGGCTTATAACCTGGACTCTGTCACTCAGATACATTCAGACTTTAATTTGGAAGTGAGCGAGATGTGGAGACGGGATGCATTTGGGGTTTCCATTGAATCGTTGCAGCCAGAATCATTGATGGATTTCAAAATTAGTGAGTAAAAATATGATGGGAAACAGGATATTTGCATTCCAAGGTATCTTCCTACAGAGTATTTGTCAATGACCTAGAGAAAGATAGTAACATTAGAGTGGGAAAAAAAAAAAACTGGTAGATATCTCCTTAACCAAGTGATCAAAATGAACATCTATGGTGACCATGAATATTGACCTCACCCACCTCTTGATATGACACACTCAGAAGGACATAGCATCATTTCGATGGTATTCTTGCCCAAAATGTATAACTTCAGTTTAATCATGAGAAAATATCCAACCCAAATGGGAGGACAGTCTACAAAATAAATTGCTAATACTCTTCCAAAGTATCAGGGTCATGAGAATAGACAACCTGAGGAACTGTCTCACATCAGAGGAGACTGAAGAGACATGGGGACTGAATGCCATGTGAGATCTAGACTGAATCCTGGAGCAGAGAGAAGACATCAGACTTCTGGAAACTGACAAATCTGGGTTTACTGCTTGTGCTGCTGACACTAAATAGATCAGAGGATTTGGGCATACTTTAGTTTGTTTCTCTGAAACTTCAATTTCTGTAAAGTTGGGAATGGGAAGACCCACTTCGCCGGGTGCTGTGAAATGAGAGGCTGTGTAAAACCCTGAGCACAGAGCCTGAAACATGGCAAATGTTCAATAAATTTATTTATAGGAGTCAATAAAAAAGAGTGAAGGTGTTTGCGGGGAAAGGGGAGGAATTGGAGACTCCTAGGACGTTGTATCTCATCTCAGGGAGGTAGGACTTTACTTCTGTCTCCTCTTTTCTTGCTCTCATATAAGGGATCCAAGAAGGGGAGGAATGGTTATTTAGGTGAGCTCATACAGACTGCACTGTGACAGTTTATACCCAGGTCAGTAGGAAAAGGGTCACAGTGAATTCTTTCCAAATCCCAGTGCAGTTGCAGGGTACTCCAGAAATGTAGAAATGACTTCTATATTACCTTCTGGCAATGGATGTTCTGTAAACACTGGCGATTACGGTCATAGCGGGCATGATTTTGAAAGATTTACAATGCTGAGTATGAGAATGGTCATCTTTATTTTTCTGAATCTAACTTAATCTGATTGATTTTTGGTTGAAAGTGATTGATTGGTTACTCCTATTTATCATTTCTCCCTGTTGAGTTCTCTGCTAATAATAGTATTGGAATAAAAAGGTATAAATCTACCATAACAAAGGTTTATGAGAGAAAGTCCATCAGTCAATGAGAGATTTCAAAGATTTTCCATAAGATAGAAAATTGAAGAAGTAGTTGGTAATGAAGAAGGGTAATGCAACCCATAGTCTAGGAGTATGTGAAAATGGGGATTTTCCTGAGTCTTTCCAGAATATTTTCAGAGAAACTGGATGCGTAACAGTTTTTAATCTGTTTGGAAATGCCAGGTATGGCAGACAGTGGAAGTGAAATATGTTGCTGAAAAAAAAGGGAAATGAATAGAATGTTTCTCTACAAGATAGTCAATCCCCCACTATCACATTTAGGCTAAGTATGTGAATGCCAAGTCTCCATCCTGTTAGCCCAAATCCAGAGGGCTCTACTCTATAAAAGTTAAATGTCTCTTTAAGGTAACTCTCCACTCATTTGCCCTAAAGCAAACCATATCAGGAAAATAAAGTTGGACACTGAGCTCCCAAACAGATAAAAAAAAAAAAATCTCCCATCCCCAAACATTATCAGACATTTAAGGAAATCCTCCAGTATGCAAGAGAGACAAAAACAATTCTTTTAAATCTTTGTTTTACCTTTTTTCTGGTTCTATGAAGTGTAATTAACATGACAAAATTTAACAGAAATAAATGAATAAAAGATAAGAAACCTGGAAGATTAATACAGGAGAAGAACAAAATAGAGTTGGAATAAATTATCACAGAAATAATATGAGAAACTACCCAGAGATAAGAAACACGAGCCTCAGTTTAAAGTAGTCTACTGGATACCCAACGAATGAGTAAGTGGTTACCCCAAAGAATATCATTGTCAAATGTAAGAAAAATGGAAAAAAAAAAAGGTAAGTAAGAAAAACTTAGTTTTTTAGTAAGAAAAACCAGGTTACTTACAAAGGAACACAAATCAACAGCATCCTATACCCAGATGATCAATCAAGATATTTTTCAGACATGCGAGGACTCAGAAAATTCAATTCTTACAGAACTTGCCTTAGAAATGTTTTCAAGGATGAGCTCTAGAAAACAAGCAAATGAAGAAAGGGGACCACCCAGGATGCAGGAAACAGTAAATCCAGTCCAGAAAGCAGAGAGGGAGAATTGAGGGCCCCGGAGAGAGGTCTCCTGAGAAAATGAAGACCTCCAAGAAAATCAGGTATTGTGATAAGTTTGGAAAAAACCCTGGGATATTGTGAAAAGAGAGTGTGGCAAAAAGAATAATAAAGTAAGTCAGAAAATTCAGGAAAGCAAATGGCTGTAGAAAAGGAAATAAAAGGATAACTTTCAATTTTAAAAATTAATCTACAAACAAAGCAATTATGAATTATAGTTATGAAACAATGTAAACATTGTCATGGTATAATAAGGAAGATACTTGGTCTTCGCCTGGTTCCTGACACACAATTCCTAAAGCCCTTGGAATTTTCCATTTTGATAAAAGTGACAGGAGTGTCTCTTGTTCTAAGGTGGTCACTCTTGGTGGGGCCCTAGATAGCTTCAGGATGGGGGCTGGTGGCCAGAAAGACCAGACATTGATTAAAATCTTGGAACTTTCTGCACCCTCTAATCTCCGGGGAGGGGAGAGGAGCTGGTCTTTAAGTTAATCACTAACTGCTGTAATCCTGCCTACGTTAAGACACCTCCATAAAAACCTTAAACTGTGGGTTTTGGAGAACTTCTGAACTGGTGAACACATTCACATGCCAGAAAGGGGGGGTGCACCCTAACCCCAAGGGGACAAAGGTCCCTAGCTTTGGGACCCAGCTGGACCTAAAACTATCTAAAACTACCCTCTAATAAAACTACCTCTTTCATCTGCCTGTTCATGTGTTTCCTTTGCAGTAACTGAAAGAATAAACACAGCATTATTCTGAGTTCTGTGAGTTGCTCTAGCAAATTATCAAGCCTTGAGGCTCAGGGAAGCCCTGATTTTGTAGCCAAGTCAGAGTATAGCTACTCTGGGGACACAATTCTTGTAAATGGTAGCTGAATAAATACCCTTCCTCCCATGTCAACAGGGAGAATGGAAAAAAAATAAAATAATTTTAAAAAGTACACTGTGTAAATCTTGCTTAGCCAATGTAGTAAAGATACATATATTTCCATAATACTGAACATGATTGCAAGCTTTCTGTTATTTGTATACACATAATCTATTTTAAC
This sequence comes from Spilogale gracilis, assembly GCA_004023965.1. Classification (NCBI taxonomy): domain Eukaryota; kingdom Metazoa; phylum Chordata; class Mammalia; order Carnivora; family Mephitidae; genus Spilogale; species Spilogale gracilis. The sequence continues at coordinate 27,640 of PITA01010827.1, read as the reverse complement.
CCTGTAAATCTACTCTTTTGAATTGTTTCTCTTCTTCCCTAACCTGAGGCCATCCTGGACATCTTGGGAAATCGTTCACGTGCACAAAAATTTAAAAACTATTCTCCCAGAAAGATTGTACCCATTAATAGACTCTCCAGCAATATATCAGAGTTCCTCTAAGATTATTACTTATTGTTATCAGGCACTGCTTTGTGTTAAATATTTAAACTGTCTGTGTACTCTACCAGGTCCTTGGAATACCAGCCTTTGACATGTAAGTGAAACAGTGAGGGTACTTATTGCAAACAGCCGTGCAGTAGTAATCATATATGTGTTTATTGCTGTATAATTTATAAAATATTTTCATATACCTTTGTTTAAGGCTTCTCAAACTATAATGTGCCTGCATGTCATTTGGGTTTCTTGTTGAAAGGGAGACTCTGGTTCAGTGGGACTGGGTTGGAGCCTGAGAATCTGCATTCTAGTAAGCTCCCAGGCAATGCTGAGACAGTTGTCTCCAGACCACTGTTGGGTGTTGCTGTCCAGTTTTCCCAAAACCCTTATTGAAAAGACTGTTTTTTATCCATTGGCAAATTTGTATTTAAATTCGGGTTAGTTAACATACAGTGCAATATTGGTTTCAGGAATACAATTCAGTGATTCATCAGTTACACATAATACCCAGCGCTCATCACAGAAAGTGCCCTCTTTAACACCCATCCCCCATCTAGCCCATCCCTCACCCACCTCCCTCCATCACCCCTCAGTTTATTCTCTAAGAGTCTCTTATGGGTTGTTTCCCTCTCTCTTTTGTCTTTTTTTCCTCCTCCCATATGTTAATCTGTTTTGTTTCTTAAATTCCACATACGGGTGAAGTAATATGGTATTGATTTCTTTGACTCATTTATTTCACTTCGCATAATATACTCCAGCTCCATTCACATCGCTGCACATGGCAAGACTTCATCTTTTTGATGGCTCTGTAATATTCCAGTGTGTGTGTGTGTGTGTGTGTGTGTGTGTGTGTGTGTGTGTGTGTACCACATCTTCTTTATCCATTCAATAGTCAGTGGATATTTGGGTTCACTCCATAGTTTTGCTATTGTTGATAATGCTGCTATAAACATCGGGGGGCATGTGCCCCTTTGACTCTGTATTTTTGTATCCTCTGGTTAAATACCTAGTAGTACGATTGCTGGATTGTAGGTAGTTCTATTTTTAACTTTTTTGGGAAGAGATTTATTTATTTGAAAGAGAGAGTACACATTCGAGGGGCAGGGGGCAGAGGGAAAGCCTCCCTGCTGAGTGCGGAGCCTAAGTGGGGACTTGATCCTATAACCCATGAAATCATGACCTGAGCCAAAACCAAGAGTCAGAGGCTTTCAGAGGCTTAACCGACTGAGCCACCCAGGTGCCTCTATTTTAAACTTTTTTTTCTTTTTCAAAGATTTCATTTATTTATTTAACAGAGAGAAATACAACTAGAGAGGGAACACAGCTAGAGAGGGGAAGTGGGAGAGGGAGAAGCAGGCTTCCCGCCGAGCAGGGAGTCCTATGTGGGGCTCGATCCCCAGGATCACGACTCCAAGATCATGACCTGAGCTGAATGCAGACGCCTAATGACTGGGCCACCCAGGTGCCCCTATTTTTAACTTTTTTTTTTTAAAATATTTTATTTATTTGACAGAGAGAAACACAGCCAGAGAGGGAACACAAGCAGGGGGAGTGAGAGAGGGAGAAGCAGGCTTCCCGCCGAGCAGGGAGCCCCATGTGGGACTCGATCCGCCGTCTCCGGGATCATGACCTGAGCCGAAGGCAGTTGCTTAACCAACTGAGCCACCCAGGCGCCCCTATTTTTAACTTTTTGAGGAACCTCCATACTGCTCTCCAGAGAGGCTGCACCATTTTGTATTCCCACCAACAGTGCAGGAGGGATCCTCTTTCTCTGCGTCCTTCCCAACATCTGTCATTTCCTGACTTGTTAATTTTAGCCATTCTGACAGGTGTGAGATGATAGCTCATCGTGGTTTTGATTTGCGCTTCCCTGAGGCTAAGTGATGTTGAGCCTCTTTTCATATATCTGTTAGGCATCTGGATGTCTGCTTTGGAAAAGTGGGTTCATGTCTTCTGACCATTTCTTAACTGGATTATTTGTTATTTGGGTGTTGAGTTTGTTAAGTTTTTTATAGATCGTAGATACTAACCTTTTATAAGATAGGTCATTTGAGATATTTTCTCCCATTCCATAGGCTGCCTTTTAGTTTTGTTAATTTTTTCCTTCACTGTGCAGAAGGTTCTGATGAAGTCCTAATAGTTCGTTTTTGCTTTTGTTTCCCTTGCCTCTGACAGCGTGTCTAGTAAGAAGTTGCTATGGCCGAGGTCAGTGAGGTTGCTGCCTGTGTTCTCCTCTAGAATTTTGATATTTTCCAGTCTGACATTTAGATCTTTCACCCATTTTGAATTTATTTTTGTTTATGGTTTAAGAAAGTGGTCCAGTCTCATTCTTTGGGTGTTGCTGTCCAGTTTTCCCAAAACCCTTTATTGAAAAGACTGTTTTTTATCCATTGGCAAATCTTTCCTGTTTTGTTGATTAGTTGACCGTAGAGTTGAGGGTCCATTTCTGGGTTTTCTGTTCTGTTCCACTGATCAATGTGTCTGCTTTTGTGCCAGTACCATACTGTCCAGACTCTATTTTGAATAGTTAACCTTACTTCATCTTAAGTTCTGTATTACCTAACAAAGTAGGTTTTAGCATTCCCATTTTAGCAATTAGGAAATTAAAACTCAGATAAAGTAATTTGTCTGCAGAGCTAACAATATAGCTGGTTTGGAGCTTGTTGCTTTCATTCATTTCTTCATTCCCTCATTTATTCCTTCTGGCACTGTGGGCTCAGCAGTGAGTGAAACCAAGCCCTTGCCTTTATGGGACTTGTCTTCTAGTGGAGAAGACAGATAGTGGGTAAGTAAATAAATACAGATGAAGCATAATTTCGGCTTACAGAGGAAAATAAAGCAGGATAAGTGATTGATTTTTAACCAAAGGGGTCTTTTCTATCTAAAGTTTACTTCTTGATTCTCCTCATTTGAAGGTATGGACCTTCATTATTGTGTAACACTTTGTAGCTCATGTTTTTCTTTCAAATCTGTTTCCCCTGTTTAATTGTCACAATAGGCCTGTGATAGGCTTAGGTAAGAATTCAACACATGTAGCTGGTGAACTATCCAAGCTTCTTGAACTAAAGTACAGAGGGAAAGAGGTACCCTTATTAAATAAAAGGTCACTTGGAAAGTCCTTCTGTTTTCTTTCTTTCTCTTTAAAAAAATTATGTTTGTATGTATGTATGTATGTATGTGACAGAGAGCATAAGCAAGGGGAGCTGCAGGCAGAGGGAGAGGGAGAAGCAGACTTCCCACTGAGTAGGGAGCCGGATGTGGGGCCCAATCCCAGGACTCTGGGATCATGACCTGAGCTGAAGGCAGTCACTTAACCAACGGAGCCACCCAGGCATCCTGTTTTCCTCTTTTTTTAAGTTTTTAAATTTATTTAAGTAATCTCTACACCCAAGGTGGGGCTCAAACTCATGACCCTGAGATAAAGAGTTGTGTGTTCCTCAGACTGAGCCAGGCAGGTACCCCTCCTTTTGTTTTTTATTTAGTTGACAAAGGAACCCCTTGGCCTCCTCTGGCCAAGCTCACTCTTCAAGGTCCGAAGGGAAGGGAGTGATGACAGTGTGTGTGTGTAGCACACTCAGCCCTTTTGTCTTGGAGGACTGGGTTGTAGCTCTTAGGATACTTTGGTTTTAGGCAGCATGAACCATGTCTGTCTTAAAAGGGTAAAAAGACAAAATAAAAAGGAGTTTATGGTAAGGATGTGAAGGTATGGTTCATTGAATTAAGAAAAATCTCCCCATTAGACTTTGGAAAACATAAGGACCAAGGCACACCAGGGATCCAGGGAGTCTCATAAGGCTCCTCTCTTCAGATGAATGAGTTCCATAAGGTTTTAGACTTTGTGTCTATTATGGGTTGGATTGTGTCCTCCCCCAAAATATATGATGCAGTTTCAGCCCTCCATACCTGTGAATAGGATCTAATTGGGAAGAAGGATCATGGTAGATGTACTCAAGATGAGGTCCTGCTCATGCAGTGGCAACCCAGTAGGGCAGTGATCCAGTATTACAGGTGTCCCTCTAGGAGGAGAGACAGTGACCTGCAAAGGCAAGATGATGTGATGATGGGGCAGAGACTGGGTTGATGCATCTGAAACCCAAGGCATGATGAGGATTGCCAGCAAACACGAGATGCTAGGAGAGGTAAGGAAGGGTCCTCTCTGATAGATTTCAGAGGGAGCAGATGGGTCCTGCCAGCTACTTGATTTTAGAATTGTAGCTACCAGAATTTCAAGATAAAAAGTTTCTGTTGTTTTAAGCCACCCAGTTTGTAGTGCTTGCTTGTGATAGCTCTAGGAAATGATTAGTGCTCTTCTGCTCCAAGTTCAAATTCCAAGGGGCAAACACCCGGGTAGCCTGCCTTGTGTCATGTGCCCACCCATGAGATATTTGGACGAGGAAGTAGTTCTTCCAAGAGCAAAGAGATGCTATTAAACAGAGTAGGGAAAATGGTGAGGATACCAAAAACAGGAGGTGCTCTTGACACTGACCCATGTGTGCTTCTGGAGCCTCATGACCTGGGATGACGACTCAGCAATGTACAGGTCACTTCCTGGCCATGGGCTGCCCTAAACCCTGAAGGTGCTTCTGTGATATCTTCCTGACTGGAGCAAATTCAAACCTCTACAAACTGAATACTATCATAAGTATTTTGGTTACTGTACTGAAACTTTGCTGTTTTAAAAATCACCCAACCCACATAAGCACCAACCCAACCATGAATTTATTCACCCACTCATTCATGTCCCATTAACCTATTCCACCTTCTAAATGTCCATCCACCATTAACTCACCTATACACGTATCCATCCATTCATCTCCACCACCTGTTCACCCACCTAACGCTCTACAAACGAGCCCCTACCACCTGCCAGGCAATATTTCTAGGTTCATTTGTTTTTTTCATTCATTCAATAAATTAATATTAGTTGAGTGCCCCCTAGGTGCCAGGTACTGTTCTAGGTGCTGGGGATAAAGCAGTGAATAAAAAAATATGCCCCCTGTTCTCATGGGTCTTGAAATATACTTGCAAAGGCAGATTTCAGACCAATAATTAGGAAGATAAAATGTGAAGGAACTTTTTTCTCCTAATGCCTTTCCACCTGGTGCTTCTCTGTCTCCAATGTACATGGGAACCTTTGATTTTAGAAAATTTGCAGAACATTTAGCATAGAAAGATGACAAAAGGAAATCTTTTCTAGAGGTGAGTGAGATTTAAGTCCACTAGATTCTAAGCTCCTGTAGGGCAGGAAGAGTGGTTTTAATTCATCACTTTATCCCTAGGGTCTGCCACATAGGCACTGGACATATCATCACTAAATGATAAAGAGGGATCAGACTTGAGTTTTTACCCATTGAAATGTTTAAAGACAATTTTTAAGAAAAGAAATTAGGAAGATCTTTATAGGTTTCACAACTGTTCTGTGCCAGCTGTTGTGGAGGTAGGAAATCAGCCAGGAAACTAAGAGAATGTGTAGACTAAAGAATCCAGAATAACTGATTCAAAGTTGATTGAATTTTAAGGATTCTCAAAGAGCAAAAACAAAGGCTAAGGGGAAAATATTCTCAGCACTATGAAGCTTGACAGGATACAAACCACTTCTTCTAGTGTATTTCCAACATATGTTTAATGCTCTTATGGAACAAATATTTGCTTTTAAAAATGCACTTTTCTCTATTATAAGGTGCATGTTGGTGGTAGAAGATGTAGAAAGGAGAGCCTCTGCATGGAACCTCACCCTTTTCCCTTGAGAGGACCACATGAGTTCTTCCACATGGAAGAAGTGGAATTCTTCTACTCCCAAGGGAGTGCCACGTGTGAATGCCCTCTGACGATACTTGACTGAGAAGACACCAAATGGAAGTGAGAGGGAATTTTATGGCACCACTGGGAGGCTTCACTCTAGCAACTTAGGACCCACCGGGAAACACAGGGACAGGTGGCCACACCAAGGGGTATTAACAAATGCAGATTCTAGATTCAAGAAGATTCTCTCAGTCCATTTTCAGTTGAGGTGATTCCTGGGAGACTGACAGCTCTCAGGCAGCAGTAGGGGTGTCTGGAGGCAAGAGAGCTCTGGCACCCTTCATCTGTCAACTGTTAAGTCTTTGGAAGTCTCTTAATTAAAATCCCAGACACACACACAAAGGTTATCCATAGGCTTCTATTCAAAAATGAGAAACTTGCTGATATTTCGATATAAATTTCTGCAGTCATTTTTTTTCTGTCTGTAGACAGAAAAGTATTTTTGACAACACCAAGATTCATATATAAATAGTATTTTGTATTGGTATAGCAATAAAATAGCTAAATAATACAAGATAGTATTAGAAGAGTCCACATTACAGTTTGAGGATGAATGTTGGTATTATCACAGTGGTGTTGTTCATTAAGTGATTCTGTCTCATAATCATTTTCTGTCTCCTCATCTCTCATCAATGAAGATAAAAATCATACCTTCCCTGGGAAGTTGTGTTGGGGAAAAATAATAAAAATAATGATAGCCATGGTAATGCTAGGTGCTTTTATGGATCCTACTGTGCACTGGGCACTGTTCTCAGAATTTGACATATGTTAATCAACCAAATATCACAGCAGCCCCATGAGTAAGGAATTATAATTATCCCTATTTACAGATGAGGAAATGGGAGCACAGGGAACTTAACTGATCCAACGTCATACAGCTGAGAAGTGGTGAAGGTGGGATTTGAACTTAGGCAGTTTAGCTCTTGTCTTGACTATGTATCTGAAGGAGACTTTGCAGCTGAGAAGCTTAGAGGCATGGCTAGATGCAGGATTTCACTAGAGCTCCTGCCTCTTTCTCATCATCTCTTGGCTTATGTTTTCTTCTGTGATGGTGTCATTCTCAGGCTGATTCAACATGCGAAAGAATGACCTTCACCGTGTTCATTAAATGCATAGTTAGCAATGCTGAATAGTTCTGACAATGCCCCAGGAAGGCTTCCCCTAAGCCTGGCTTGTGGCATGTGCCTGCTCTTGGGAGGGTAGAACTAGCCCCAAGGGAATCAACTGGAACGAAGAAGATTCCTATGGAATGGGAGTGTGATGGGTTTTCCAAGAAAATGTGATGCCAGGCAGATGAAAATGATGTCTTCCGCAGCCTTGCTGCTTGAAGTGTGGCCCACAGATCAGCAGCCCCACAGCATCTGGGAGTTGTTAGAAGTGAATGTTCTCGCTGGCTCTCCAGACCCACTGAATCAGATTCTGTGTTCTGATAAGATTCCAGGTGATTCCTGTGCACAGTGAAGAATGAGAAGAGCGGTACTCTAGAAGGTTTTTAGAAAGAGCAATGTGATTGTTCTCTCCCACTCCTCTGCCACACTGACTATATGAATGCTTGAACAGTTGCTGCAGTCATAATGGTCCCAACTGGGAAATGTAAGTATAAGAGCTATAGTATCCTTAAGTCTTGGCAAGAGCTCCCTTCCCTTCCCCATGGTTCTCCTTTGGCTTCTCACTGGCTGAGGAGTTCATGAAGGCTAAGAGGAGTGTCCACTTGGAGTCCATCCACCCCTGCCCTTGTAGATCTTGTTTTGGGTGCCCCAGACTCAGGAATTCCTTGCACAGTTGGTCCCAAGCACATCTCTGCATGGGCCTCTCCTCCAGTCATTGGACTCTGAACACCCAGGTTCCAATGGGTCTCCAGCCCACCATGAGATAAGGACCTCAGCATAGAGAGGAACAGTGCCTGGGGCTCCCCTTTCTCTGCAGAGTGGGTTTGCCACAAGTATGTGCACCTTTAGGTCCAAGGACCAAAGGACCTCCTTTTCCTCTAAGTCCTGTCTACTTCTTCTCCTGCCTTTCTTCTCTCACAGACCTTGCATTATCTCTAAGGCACTTTGGGTTTGTTGGAGGAAGGACACAGGAATGATCACAGGGGACAGAGCATGCAAGTAGTTTGTGGAGTATTGAATGACCCCACCCCTAGGGTCAACATCATATTCTACCTGGGTGCACATGTTTTTATCTGTCTCCATGAACAAATATCCCTTGCCTAGATTTGGTAGCCTCATACTTGCATGAGTTTTTACTGTGGCACTGAAATCTCCAGTCAGTTCGTTTTAGAAGGTTAAGAATAGCCAGAGTCATTTTCTTCACCTACCCTGTGTCTGGGACTTGGCTGAGGTACGTACACGTGAGGCTACTGTGGTGTGGAATAGAGCCAGGAGCGGGAAAAGAACACGAGTGGGCTGCTGGCTTGGGCCTAATGAGATATTAATCTATAATAGGTGCTCAATAAATGTTTAATGAGTATGGCTCTCTATGCTTGTTTCCATCCGCCGCATTTCTCGGTAGGTACTTGAGGTGCTTTAGCATATGGTGCCCACTAGATGTCACTGTTGTCATGGTCACCAGTCCTCTACCTCTTGGTGCCTCCTACCCCTCCCCCACCCGGTTTTGATTTCATTAGGTTGAGAACACAAATAACGCCCATTTTTAAGTTAGAAGGCCGACTTGCCTCAATAAATTATTGGCATCCTTGCTTTATTTGTATGTTGTCACTGACTTTCCATTACGTTTGTTGTTTTTCTTACTCATACTGTGTATATGGAGGTCTCTGTATACAGTAGGTGCTAAATAAAATTTGAATTGACTTGAAAGGGACAGTTTCTAGAAATTTGAGGAGATAGTGTCCTTCTACTTTAACTTACTAACTTACTGAAATACTATGTATTCATTAAAAATATTTTATTTATTTATTTATTTATGAGGGTTTGGGGAGGAGCAGAGGGAGAGGGACAAGTAGACTCTATGCTGGGCTTGGAGCCCACGAGGGGCTCGATCCCAGGATGCTGAAATCATGACCTGAGCCAAAATCAAGAGTCAGATGCTTAACCAACTGAGCCACCCAGGTGCCCCCTATTTATTTCTTTTAAATTAAGTAAATTCCTTGATTCTATCCAGGTTCTTAACCAGAGCTTCATCCAAAGTTGGTGTGAATTTGAGTAGGATTACTAACCTCTGACAGAAAAGTAGCATTTCCTTTGAGTATAAATGTAGGCGTAAATGTAGGTAGTAGTTGTACTACCTAGGACTCTGCCACCAATAGAAATCACAATTTTTATAATACATGATTGTAGATGATTTTGAAGTAGCATGGATACCTCATCTCCACTTGGAAATTAACATTACTAGATTCACCGTTAGACATTATAATGTGTTAGAAGAGAAGTGCCTATTTTACTGTATCACACATTTATTTTTAAAGTATTTTGATAATCATATTTAGTGGGGTTAGTTTCCTTGGTAGGAATGCATATTATTGAATGCCTTTAAAAGCATCATCCTGTGAGGGACTCCTAGATTTCACCAGACTAACTAGTGGTAGGCAGGATAATGGCTCCCCAGACACATTCACAACCTATTCCCTGGGACCTGTGAAATGTCATGCTACATGGCAAAGGGGAAGTTAAGGTTGCAGGTAGAATTAAAGTGGCTAATCATCTGACCTTAAAATGTAGAGAGCATCCTAGATAGGCCAGATGGACCCAATGTCATCACAAAGGGTTTTATAAGTGGAAGAGGGAGACAGAGTTGGAATCAGAGTCAGTGGGGGAATGATTTTGTGATGATTGAAACAGAGTAAAGGGATTGCTTTGAAGATGGAACAGGTCAAAAAGGTCAAAAGGATGGGAACAGCCTCTAGAAACTGGAAAAGTCCAAGAAACAGATTCTCCCCTGGAGCCTCGAGAAGGAAACAGCCCTGCCAACACCTTGGTTTTAGCCTTGGGGGTTCCATATGAACTTTGGACCTCCAGAGCTATAAGACAATACATTTGTGTTGTTTTAAGTGATTAGGTTTGTGGTCATTTGTTATAGCAGCAACAGGAAGCGAATACAGTGACAAAGAGGTCTATGGCACAAAAAAAATCTAGGAGACCCTTCGTCAAGACTAAGGATCACTTAAGGGTAGTTCTATCTTTGGTGGAGGTAGGTGGTGAATAGGGAGTTGTCTATTACTGTGTAACAAATTACCCAAACCATATAGACAATAGACACTGATTATCGTACAGTTTCTGTGGGTCAGGAATTTGGGGGTGACTTAGCCGGGTTGTTCTGGTTCTGAGCCTTTCATGAATCTGTAATCAAGATGTTGAAAGGGGCTGTGGTTAGCTGAAGGCTGAGCTGGGGAATCTTCTAAGATGGTGTGCTCACTGTGGGTGGGAGGTCTCAGTTCCTTGCTGCGGACCTGTTCATGGGGCCTCGAGAGCATCCTCCCAACATGCTGCCTGGCTTCCTTGAGAATCGGTGATTTAAGAGAGAGAGAAAGAGAGAAAAGGCAGAAGGAAGCCACGTGTCTTTTATAGTCTGATCTCTGAAGCCACACCATCACATCTGTCACATATATTTCTTAGAAATGAAGGGACAGGAATTAGCTCCACCACAAGTATCAATTCTCTATGGACTTATTTGGAACTATCACATTACTTCTGTCTCATTCTTCCTTTTAAAAACTTCTGTGAATAGATCCATACCAAGAGCTGAAACCAAGAAATCTTAGAGAAGGAGAGCCAGTGACAGAGAAGACCATGTATTGAAAAATTTATTTTAATTCTTTAAAGCCCTCTTTTAATCATATTAATGGTCAAAGTCTTAAGCCAAAGAAATAGTGTCTTTCCTTGTAGAAATTCTGTGATTACCAACTTGGCCTGGCAGAGTTGCTGTTGTTGTTTTTTTTTAAATAAACTTTCTCTTTTGGAATAGTTCTATGATCACAGAAAAGTTGCCAAAATAGCACAGAGAGATCTTGTAGACCCTGTACTCAGTTTCCTCTATTATTTTTTTTTAAAGATTTTATTTATTTATTTGATAGGAACACAGCTAGAGAGGGAACACAAGCAGCGGGAGTGAGAGAGGGAGAAGCAGGCCTCCCGCCAAGTAGGGAGCCCGATGTGGGGCTCGATCCCAGGTCTCCAGGATCATGACCTGAGCTGAAGGCAGTTGCTTAACCAACTGAGCCACCTCAGCACCCCTCAGTTTCCTCTATTATTAATTTCTTACATTACTGAGGTGCATTTGTCACAACTAATGAACCGATATTGGTTCTATTGATTCAATACTATTAGTAATTAAAGTCTATAGTTTGTTTTTGTTTTAGATTTCCTTTGTTTTTCCTTAATGACTTTTCCTCTGAGCAGTACATTTTTAGGTAGGTTTCTTCTATGTATCTCTGCTATCTTCCTTGTACCAACCATTTTGGAAACGGCTACAAAAACAAGTAGGTATGTGAAGAGGACAGAAACTCTGGAGATAGATTTGGCTTTGACTCTTGCCTGCATTATTTGTAGGCTGAGGGTCTCATCATATTTTCCTTCATGACCTCAGTTTCCTCATCTGTAAGATGGGAATGATGATCCATCATAAGAACGTTTGTGATGATTAAACAAATCCATTTATGTAAAGCACTTTGGATAACATTTGGCACATTAGCCATTTGGGGGTAGCGATTTCGATTGTTACTATCATTACTGTTGTTAACTCTGGCATTTTTTGAGGTAATCTGACCCAGAAGAAGACCCTTCCTATATAACATGGGAAGTGCAGAGTCCCCTTTAGTGTTTGGGGATGATTGTAAGGCCTCCTGCAGAAGTGACATGAATTGAGTCTTGAAGAATGGAGGGATGTTGGTGGGAGAAGGGTCCACTAGATAGGAAGAAGGGTTTTGAGGAAGAGGGGTGGTGGTGTGATCCTTGCTGAGGTGATGTGAATAAGCTGGGAGCTTTAGAGATAGTGAGAAACTCTGTGTGTGAGGTATGAATGGCCGGGAGCTGGGCCAGGAGCCGGACTCATAGGCTGTGGTGGGGAATGTGGACTTTTCTCTCTCCTGTGGGGAATGGGGAGCGACTGAAGGGTTTTCAACAGGGGAATCACTCCGACTAAGGCCTTGTAGAAATGGATTTGATGGAGAAGCAAATTGGAGATAGGCCATCCACACCTTTTATGTAACACCGTGGTTTTTGTTTGTTTGTTTTTTCCTTCTAGTAGACTGGCTGGAGTAGTGACCACCCCCAAATAACTTTTAGAGATTGAGATGTTGAGGATAGCAGAGATGAAAATGCCTGACTCCCACCTCTCCCCTGCCCAGGAATCATTCCTTGGAGCAGAGATGCTTGATGATAGGAAACACTTGTTTTGGAGTTTGCATAAATGAGAGATACTTCTATTGTGTTCAGGCACTGGTCTTTAGGGTTGTTATAGCCATTAGCCTACCCTGACAAATACAGCCACTATGCAGTGATCATATGGCAGGAAGTTTCAAGCACTAATGGATTGAGGGTTTTAAACAACTTTTTCTTTTCTTTTTTTTAAAGATTTTTATTTTATTTTATTTAAAGATTTTTTTTATTGATCTATTTGACACACAGAGAGAGACAGGGAGAGAGGGAACACAAACAGGTGGAGTGGGAGAGGGAGAAGCAGGCTTCCCGCAGAGCAGGGAGCCCGACGTGGGGCTTGATTCTGGGACTCTGGGATTATGACCTGAGCCGACAGAGCCACTCAGGTACCCTGGGGTTTTAAATTTCTGACATAAATTTGTAAAACCCTGGGAGGGACCCTTGCCTGGACTGTTATGAAGGTCTCTAAAGCAAGCCACAGTAGCTGAAGTGATCACCACTGAGTCATTCTTAAGCATTTCCAACAGTTTACAAGTAGAGAGAAATGAAATGCAGAGGCTTCATGTTCAAGCAATATATTTCATCAAAAAAGGAGGAGACTTTAAGTACATTTAGCCTTCCTAGAAAAGCAACTGAAGTATAGAAGGATTCTACTTCCTAATGATAGCATAATAAACTTAAGAAAGACTATGTAAAGAGACAAATAAAAGATTTCTTTATCAGAGCAAAAGTCACATCTTAATGCTCAACTTTGCTTGTCACAAGTGAATAGGTACGTATGATTTTATTGAGTTTTCCTGAGAAAGCTTTCAAGAATGCTTACTTGATTACTTATTTTCAAGGTTTTATTTATTTATTTATTTGGGAGAGTGAGCGAGAGCGCCCTGAAATCAGAGGGAGAGGGAGAAGCAGACTCTCTGCTGAGCAAGTTGTTCTTCAAGGGGCTCCATCCCAGGACCCTGAGATCATGACCTGAGCCAAAGGCAAATGTTTAACTGACTGAGCCACACAGGCACCCCTCAAACCTTAATTTTTTTTTAAGAGTAAGGAGACATTTTGTTTGTGTTTAGAAATGTATTAGGTTAACTTAGTATTTGATGTCCTAATTTTAATCTCCTCTCCTTTTTATAAAGAAATGTTTTTTTGTCCAGGATGAAGTATAGAAACATTATAAATAATAAACCATAACATTAGTTAAAATATAAATATAAGTATATAATATACAATATAAAAGTAAAATATAAGTAACAATGTATAAAAATAATATAAAATATTTTTTAAATTGAGATATAATAATAGAATATATTTTTTTCTGGTTATGAAGTTACTCCATCATCTGCTGAAGTAATCATTATGCTTTCTAGGTGAACTGAGGGAAAAAAATGTTTACTTAATCCTATTTCCTTACTGATGGGGAAGTTCACTGAAATCTATTACTTCCTGTTTACTTTCTTTTCAAAGCAGGAAACAAACTTCCTGACAAAACACGTCCATATAGCCTGTAAATAATACACATTAACTTTATATACAATGGATCTTTTTTGGGATAGCATCTATAAAAATGAATGAACTGTGTGAAATTTGAACAAAAAAATTTTTTTAAAGTTGCTGTTTAAAAGCTAACCTACAAAACCATATAAATAAATAAAAACTAACCTACCTTATGCAACTGACAATTTTTCCTATGCCATTCAGAATTTTAGTTTCTGAGCTTATTGTGTACTTTTTAAATTTCCCTTTTGAAAACTGATCTTGCCGAGAAGGTTTTAACTAAACCTTCCCTTGAAAAATACATGAGCAAAATTTCCTTTTTAGTATTTTAAATTATAATAACAAAAAAGTAAAATAAATTGTAATTAAAAAATAATGTGGTGTAGGAAAACCTGGGTAACTAATAAAAGTTCCCTCCAGTGTTGAGACGCCCTAGATCCCATCACCTTTCTGAACTCTCCTCCCACCTCCCCTGGAGTTCACTCCAATTTAGCCCATCCTGGATTCTTTGCTTTTCTCCGAGCATATCAGCCCCACACTTGACTCTGGGCCCTGCCTCTGCCTGGAAATCTTTCCCTCTAGTCTCCATATGACCCTATGACCCTCCCCCTTAAAAAAAAGATTTTATTTATTTATTGACACCTAGAGAATAGAGAGAGAACACAAGTGTGGGAGCTGCAGGCAGAGGGAGAGGGAGAAGCAGGCTCTCTGCTGAGCAAGGAGCCTGATGCAGGCCTCCATCCCAGGACTCTGGGATCATGACCTGAGCTGAAGGCAGGTACTTAACCAATTGAGCACCCCCCCACCCCGCAGGCCAGGCCCCCCCCCCCCCAACCCTTGGAATCTTTTTGTCTTCATCTGTAAAAGGTCTGCCAGATCTCTAAAGGCTTTTCCAATTCCAGAGCGCTAGGATTTTGTGACTTCTCCGGATGCCCTTGTAGCTTCTAGGGAACAAGTGATGAGAGAGGGGTCTTTGCTTGTTGTGATTGTAGTCCACAAATCTGATTACTAAGAATTCATTGGTAAGTGCCTTTTTTTTTTTTTTTGATGAGTAAAGCGATAGAAATTTATTAAGATATAGAAAAAGCTCTCAAGAGCGAGAGGAGTCCCAACAGGGTTGCCAACAAGGGCCCTTAGGGTTGGTCTTTATAGAAAGCTAACCAGGGAACTTAAATCCTTTAATATCTCTATTGATAAGAGGACATCTTCAATGGCTTACTGCCTTTTTAGAGTCTGGTTATTCTTTGTTGGTAACAGGTGATTACTATAAAGACACCCATCCCATACTACCCACCATGGACACCTAGGGCCAGGTGGTCAATTTGGCCCCTTATCTCTGGTTTCCCCAGAAATTTTTGGTATCTCTGTAAGCCTGCTCACATAGCCCTCTATCTCTCCCTAACTAGCCCCACCTGAGCAAATACCTTTTAATGTACTTTTTCAGCTCTTGAGTATTCTAGTCAGTGTTCCTTGGTTAAATGGTTTCCTTTACCATTTTGTTTTTGAATACTGGTGCTGGTTTAATCCTTGGAGCTTTAGTGAACATGCTCTCCCCAGCTGTGCCCATTACATACTGTGTGGCCTTGGAAAAATCCATTTGAACAATGAAGGGATAATTTAGAGGGTTTTGTTTTTTTTTTTGACTTGGACCCAAATGGAGCGCCAAGGGTGTTCAGGGGTGAATACCATAATTACTGAAATTGTAAATTGTATGTTCTGCCCACTAGTCCGACAGTGGGAGCTGTTTTCAAGGACAAGGTCTTGAGAGAGCAATATATTTGGTAGCCAGCAAAGTCTGTCTTGATTGAAAACTGAAATATCTCCACTGAGAAAAGCCGTTTTCCAAAACAGAATAACCTTGGACGTTATTACTGCCTTGAGAGGAGGCATGTGTGCTATTATCCAAATAGAATGTTGTCTTTTCATACCTGATGAGTCTACTAGTGTATCATCTTTATTAAATCGCATGAGGACACAAGTGTGTACTCTGAGAGATCCAATCCTTAGCCCAGGGGACCTACTAAATCAGTGGTGTACATCGTGGGGCATTTGGTGGAAACACTGTTACTTATTTTTAGGAACCATTATTGTAATCTGTGTTTTTTCTTGCCCCTGCCTGTATTGTTGCTGGAGTATCTACTTTCCGTGCAGCTGGTTCGCTGGTGCCTAATGACCCGCTCCATGCTAATGAAACCCCTTGCTAACCCTCAGGGCACAATACAGTAGAGGGGGCATCTGAGATTGTAAGAGCCTGTCTTACAGGGGTGTAGTGTTGGAGGACCTCATGGAGAGGACATGACTGCTGGTTCATCCTCGAGATCAGGGAATTGGAGGCTTTTTGTCCCTGCCCCTATCCTGGAATATATGTCCCGCCTACAGTGGGAGCCATATTCCAGGACATAGGGCTTATTTATTTATTTTTTTTAAGGTTTTTTTTATTTGTGAGATAGCGCCCACACCCCTGAGTAGGCTTAGGGGCAGAAGGAGAAGCCCACGCCTTTTGGAGTCCCTAGTGAGACTCCATGCTAGAACCCTGGGGTCATGACCCAAGCTGAAGGCAGACGCCTAACGCTCTGAGCCACATCAGGATCACATTTGGGATTGAACCAAAGTAAGACCTCTATATGAACTGAGATTCCGGCGGCAGGTGCGGGGATCTACTCAATTTGGGGCTGCCTAACAGAAGCCCTGTAAGGTTCATGGCCTTTTTAAACCTGCGACTTACTATCTGGAGGGTCGGCCTTTTTATTGTCTTTGCCCTTGTTTGGGGACCAGTTCCAGATTCCCCCCCAGGGCGCTGTTAATGAACTAACACTAGATATGGATGGGACACAGATCTTTTCTGCAGTAGTCTCAAGATTGTGTTCACAATCATTAAAGGCGGATTATGATACATTTTAAGTACATCTAAGCCTATGAGCTAGAGGCATTTAATTTGTTTTTTGAAAACTTCTAGTATGCAGCGTTTTTGTTTTAGAAACAAAAAACCAATTATTAGAAAAACCAATATCCTGTTTTTTTTTAAATCTTAGAAGTTAAATAACTTATTTTTTATATAAAGCACTTAGCCTAACCCAGATAATTGAGGCACAGGTTTAGAATTATAATTTTATTTCGGTCACTGAGGTTGGGAGAAAAAATAATCTAAAGATTAAAAAGTAGTCACTACTGGCTTCGGAGTGTTTTAGCCTCCCTCTCTCCCCAAGTCTGTAGGGGTGGTATGACTTTTATGAAATGTAAGGCTGCCTTCCATCTTCTGTGTCTGTCAGGCATTATTGGTGAGGTTCTAAAAAGCTAAAAAGAAAGCCAAGAAAAGCGAAAGAAAACACCCCCCCCCCCAAGACATGACCCGGAAAATGCAGTCAATTTAAATAATCTCCTCCCGAGCCCTTGGAAGTTGACTCTATTCACATCACTTTTGCATTGTGTAATGAAGCAATGCATTCTCTTTGGTCTTCTAAATCACTGCTATTCAAAGTGTGATTCCCAGACTAGCAGCATCAGAGTCACCTGAGAATGCCTTAGAGATGCAGAATTTGAGGCCTCATCCTAAATCTTCTAAATCCCGATTTTTTTTTTTTTAAAGATTTTATTTATTTGACAGAGAGAAACACAGCCAGAGAGGGAACACAAGCAGGCGGAATGAGAGAGGGAGAAGCAGGCTTCCCGCTGAGAGGGCAGCCCGATGTGGGGCTCCATCCTGGGTCTCCAGGATCATGACCTGAGCCGAAGGCAGTTGCTTAACCAACTGAGCCACCCAGGCACCCCTAAATCCCGATTTTTACTTAAATGGGATGCATAGAGGACTTATGGGCTCATTAAGCTTTCAAGGAATCAGTTCATATAATTTATCAAACTTGTGAGCATAGAATTGTTCATAGTATTCTTTATCCTTTTGAATCCATGGGATCTATAAAGATGACCCCTTTTAATTTCTGATATTGATGACTAGCTTTTGGTTTTATTGACTTTTTTGTTTTCCTATTTTCAAGTTTGTTGACTTTTGCTCTAATTTTAAAATTATTTCCTTGTTTTTATTTGCTCAGTTTTAATTTGCTCTTCTTTGTCTAGTTTCCTAAGGTGGAAGCTTAGGTTATTCATATTAGATTGTTTGGCTTTTCTACTATGTGCATTTAATGCTATAGATTTCCTTCTAAGCCCTGCTTAGCTGTGGCGAACAAATTTGGATAAATTGCAGTTTAATTTTCACTTAATCATATTGGAAAAATTTCTCTTGAGACAAAGGATTACTTTGACTCATGAGTTATTGAGAAGTACGTTTAATTTTCAAATATTTAGGGGATTTTCTGGCTATCTTTCTGTAATTCTTTTCTAATTTAATGCCATTGTGATATGAGATCATATTTTGTATGACTTTTTTTTTTTTTGAATTTGTTAAGGTATGTTTTTGGCCCAGAATGTTCCAGCTGAGCTTGAGAAGAATGTGTATTTTGCTGCTGTCAGATAGAGTATTTTACAAATGTCAATTAGTTCAAGTTCTTCGGTAGTGCTATTCAGGTCATCTGTGGTCTCACTGACTTTCCACCTGCTTGATGTAACAGTTGTTAACAGAGATGTGTTGAAGTCTCCAATTATAGCTTTGGATTTATCTCTTTCTCCCTCCAGTTCTGTCAGTTTTTGCCTCATGTATTTTGATGCCCCTTTGGTAAGTGCATACACATTCAGGATTGTTATGTCTTCTTGGAGAACTGATTTCTTTATCATTGTGTAATATCCCTCTTTATCCTCAATCCTCTTCCTTGTTTCAAATCCTGCATTGTTAGAAATTAATAAGGTGAGTCCAGCTATCTTTTGATAGTGATATATGGGAGATCTTTCTCCAAGTCTTTACTATTTATATACTATCTGACTTTGTGTTTAAAGTGGGTTTCTGGGCACCTGGGTGGCTCAGAGGGGTAAGCCTCTGCCTTCGGCTCAGGTCATGATCTCAGGGTCCTGGGATCGAGGCCCGCATCGGGCTCTCTGCTCAACAGGGAGCCTGCTTCCTCCCCTCTCTCTCTGCCTGCCCCTCTGCCTACTTGTGATATCTCTCTCTGTCAAATAAATAAATAAAATCTTAAAAAAAAAATAAAGTGGGTTTCTTTTAGAAAACAGAGTTGGGTTGTGTTTTTATACCATTCACTATAAAGTGATTATAGGTTAACATCTATAATCTTTGTAATGTTTTCTATTAATTACATTTTTTTTTGTTTCTTTCCCTGGTCTTCTGCCTTTTCTAGTTTTTTTTTTTTTTTTAAAGATTTTATTTATTTGACAGAGCGAAACACAGCCAGAGAGGGAACACAAGCAGGGGGAGTGAGAGAGGGAGAAGCAGGCTTCCCACCGAGCAGCAAGCCCAATGTGGGACTCGATCCCAGGTCTCCGGGATCATGACCTGAGCCGAAGGCAGTTGCTTAACCAACTGAGCCATCCAGGCATCCCCTGCCTTTTCTAGTGTTAACTGAGCATTTTATATGATTCCATTTTACCTTCTTTCTTAGCATATCTTTTATATTTCTTTAAAAAATGTTTCAGTAGTTGCCCTGGAGTTTACAATATATAGTTTCAAATAATTTAAGTACATTTTCTTTTCTTTTTTCTTTTTTCTTTTTTTAAAGATTTTATTTATTTGACAGAGAGAAACACAGCCAGAGCAGGAACACAAGCAGGGAGGATGCAGAGAGAGGGAGAGGCAGGCTTCCCGCCGAGCAGGGAGCCCGATGTGGGACTCGATCCCGGGTCTCCAGGATCATGACATGAGCCGAAGGCAGTTGCTTAACCAACTGAGCCACCCAGGCGCCCCTTAAGTACATTTTCAAATAACATTCTGCTTCACAGGTATTGGAAGTACCCTAGAGTATCCCAATTCCATTCTCTATCCCTTGTGACATTGCTGTCATTCATTTATTTTATCTATCTGCTATAATTACCAAATATGTTGTTACCATTATTGCTTTAAACAAGCAGCTATATTTTAGAATAAGAATGAAAAAAATAAAATATTTTACTTTATTCTTTCTCCAACACATACCCACATCCACCCACCCTTCCTTTCTTTTTTGTTTCCTTTCCCTTTCCCCTTTTACTTTCCTTTCCCTTTCCCCTTTTCCTTTCCTTTCCTTTCCTTTCCTTTTTTTCCTTCACTTCCCTTCCCTTTTTCCTTTTTCCTTTTTTCCTTTCCCCTCCCCTCTCCTTCCCCCTCCTCCCCTCCCCTCCCCTCCTCTCCTCTCCTTAGCAAAGAGGGGGAGGGGCAAAGGGAGAGGGACAGAGAATCTTAAGCAGCTCAACTGTCAGCAAGGAGCCCACCGCAGGGCTCAGTCTCACAACCTTGAGATCAGGATCTGAACTGAAATCAGGAGATGGATACTCAATCCACTGAGACACCCAGGCACCCCTTCTTTCTTTCTTTATGCAGTTTCTGACTGACATAATTTGTCCTTTGCCTGAATAATTCTTTTTTTTTTTTTTAAAGATTTTTATTTATTTATTTGACAGAGAGAGAGATCACAAACAGGCAGAGAGACAGATGGACAAAGAGGGGGAAGCAGGATCCCTGCTGAGCAGAGAGCCTGATGTGGGGCTCGATCCCAGGACCCTGAGATTGTGACCTGAGCTAAAGGTGGAGGCTTACCCCTCTGAACCACCCAGATGCCCCAAGAATTCTTTTGTTAACAGTTCTTGCAGGGAAGGTCTGCTGACAATAATACATTTTCTCAGTTTTCTGTTTTCTATTCCTTTTTTTTCTTTTTTGTGAGAAAGCCTTCATTTCTCCTTGCTTGGAAGGATAATTTTGCTGGCTATAGAATTTTAGATTGGTGATTCTTTTCCCTTAGAGTTAAAGATTTCACTCTTTTCTTGAATGTCTGTTTTCTGATGGGAAGTCCATAGTAATTCTTACCTTATTCTATAGGTTAGGGTTTTTTTTTTTTCTCTTCTGTCTTCCTTCAAGATTTACTTTTTGCCTTTGTTTTATTTTTCAGTTTGAAGATCATACACTATAACATAATATGCAGTTTTTATTTTGTATTTATCTTATGTTGAATTCTCTGAGCTTCCTGAAGCTGTGACTTGGTGTCTGTCATTAATTTGGAGAGTTCTTGGCTGTTATCACTTCAGATATCTCTTCTGCTCCATTCTCCTTTTCTTCTGCTTCTACCAGCATTGGAAGACCATTCCAATTATGTTTATGTTATACCTGTTGAAATTGTCCCATAGTCCTTGGATGTTTTGTCTATTTTTTTTCTTTTTTTTTCTCTTTGTGCTTCAGTTTGAGAAGTTTCTATTGATCTGTGTTCAATTCTTGTTCCAGTTGATGCTGTTATGTTGGTTAGAGACATTCTCCATTTTTTTGACTGTTTTTGGTTTTTAGCATTTTCTTTTGATTTTTTACTAAGAGTTTTCATCTCTCTGCTTACCTGACCCATCTTTGCATATTGTCTTCTTTTTTTAAATGAAAGCCCTTAATGTATCAATCATAGTTATTTAAAATTCCCTGTCTGATAATTTTAACAACTTTTTAAAAATGATTTTACTTATTTACTTGACAGAGAGAAACACAGTGAGAGAGGGAACACAAGCAGGGGGATTGAGAGAGGGAGAAGTAGGCTCCCCACCAAGCAGGCAGCCCGATGTGGGGCTCAATCCTGGGTCTCCAGGATCCTGACCTGAGCTGAAGGCAGATGCCTAACGACTGAGCCACCCAGGTGCCCCCCAAAATCTGTTTTTATCTGAGTCTGGCTCTCATGATTGCTATATCTCTTTGGATTGTGTGTGTGTGTGTGGTTTTTTTTTTTGTCTTTTGAAATCATTGTAATTTTTATTGAAAGCTGGACATGTTGTATTGGGGAAGAGGAACTGAAATAAATAAACTTTTAGCATGAGGTTTTGTGTTAATTGGGCTGGGATTTGGACTGTGTTTAATATTTGTTGTAGTTATAGGTACCAGAGGCTTCCAGTTCTTCTAGTGTCTTTGTTTTGTCTTTTCTCTTGGTTTTGGAGCCTGTCTGCATTCATTCAGAGAGTCTGTGCCTTATGGCTCTTTGAGCTATAACCCACTGTTTTTATCCTGGAGCCTTTTAGTGAAAGGTTATATATAGCACGGAGACTTTTTTATTGTCTTCTGGGCAATTTCTGCCCTTAGTGGGCCTGCAGCTTGTGGTTGGTACCTCCTCCACTGGCATTACTCTACCACCTACAACCTCCTCTACCCCCTCTCAGGGCTGCAGCATTCCCAGTCTGTTTCCTTGAAGCCCTGTCCTCTGTTGACTATGTATTTTTCCCCTTTAGATGAGACAGGAACTGGAGGGTCTGGAGTATGATGAAGAGTCTCTGAGTACATTTCCCTGTCATGACTCTTCCCCTTGTAGGAGTCAACTAGGGGGTCCTGTACAGATCCTCAGCCTGAGAATCTAGTGGCATTCCTGGAAGGGACCCTCATGGCATTGTGGGGGTCCCCCTTGACTACAGCCCCAGCAATTTCTTGCTCTCATGCTGGTCTATGCTCAGTCCCCAGGAATTCATCAAAACTCTCGTTTAAATATTCCCACCAGTTTCTGCTTTCACTGGCTTCTGCTTCTATTAAGTCTCTCTGAGTTGCTGTATTTCTCTGGATGTGTCTCTTCATTTTTTTTTTCTTCAAGATTTTATTTGTTTAAGTAATGTCTACATCCAGCATGGGGATCGAACTTATAACCCTGAAATCAAGAATTGCATGCTTCACTGACTGAGCCCACCAGGCGTTCCTGTATCTTCTCATTTTGAGGTGGTAGTTTGCCCTATGACTTCAGTTTCCTGATGAGTCTAAGAAAAAGTTTGATTTTCTGTTTATCCAGCTTCGTCTTATAAGAGCAGGAGTGAAGTCTTCCAAGGTCTGTCCATGTTGGGGCTGGTGGTGGGAGCAGCCCAGCAGTTGAGGCGTGTAGGTCCTCAGACCCGGAGCATCAGCAGACTGGGGTCTGGCTTGAGGGAGTTCTTACTGCTTCGGGGACCATAGCTTCATTATTTGTTAAATGGGAGCAGTTCCACCTGCCCAGAGTGCTGGGCGGGGACAAATGTGACAGCTGAGAAGGGTTACAAGGTCCTTCTGTAAGTGTTAAGACAGCCACACTCCACTTCCCTGGAACCCGTGGCTCCAGCATGGCAGAAGGGACACTCAGCTTTCTGGGGCATTTCTTTCTCTGATGTCCTGTCTCTCCTGGCTTGCCCTCTTGTCATGTCATCAGCCCCGTGTTCATAAAAACATCAGCCTGGGACCTGGTTTCTCTCAGGCTGCTTCTCTCTCTCTCTCTCTCTCTCTGACACACACGTACACTCCAGTTTTGGCAGGCCTCCAGCCATCAGAAACATGCATCCTGTCAGTTTAAAGGGGAGTTGGCAGGAATCATTGGGAAAACACACTTGTTCTGGGATCTGGGCTCATTGGAATTTGCTCCTGCTGGACATTCCTTGGCCCCAGAGCGATGCCAACACAAGGCAATACCACAAGCCTCCCCTCTTTGCCTGACCTCTTCATACTCCATGCCTATGGGCCTTGGAGAGCAGCTGCAGACTCGTTGACCTCCAGAGGCAGCTCCTATGAGCCAGCATCCAGGGAATTCTCTCAAATGGGGCCTTCTAAGGGATGGCCAGGTTTCTTAGTCCTAAGGCAGAGAAATTAGAAACAGAAAGAGACATGGAAAGATACTCTGTTTAAAATAAGCCCCCTCTGTCTCTCCAGGCAGTTGAATAAAAGTTCTTTCATTTAGGTATATTTTATTTTTAAAAGTCCAATTTAACAGTTTTTAGAAACAAAGTGGAATAGGTCAGAAATTTGGAGGGAAACAAACAGTGGAATTTTTTCTTTTTCTACAAGTCCTTCCTGGTGAGGCTGCTCTTTGAAGCACTTACAGAGTGTCTCACAGTTCTGCTTGGACCATCTTTCCAAAAGCAATAGGCCCCAGGTGACCCAGTCATCCCCACTCTCCTTTATTTTCTGCCTTTGTGTCCTTTTCCCATATAAGCCACTTGAGGCAGAATAAGGGCAGGATTCCTCAACTGCTGCTGTTTAGGTGACCAGCAGACTCCTTTAGGGTCCAGGCAAGAATATGTTATGGCCTCTTCATGTGGCTTGGGAATAAGTGTGGCCTCTTCAAGATAATTCTACCTTGGGTGAGACTCTTGACCACCTTCCTGGGAACAGTTGGGATAAGAACAAATCCTGTGGATGCTGATATGATCCATCACAATTACAGGCCTCACCAACTTACTGCTTCTCCCAGAGAAAACGTCCTGTGGAGGGAAATACGGCTTTCATGCTGCCTCTGCTTTACATGCATGTTCTGAAAATTCACACTAGCATCTTTGTGCTTTTCACTTGCTTTGCCTTTCGTGGAGAAGAGTTGTCTTTATACATTTCTTTATGTGATTATTTTTTTAGGGCTTATCTCTCTTCTTCTGGACTCCACCGAGGTCACTTACCATTACTGAATTCTTAGGGCCTACTTGGTGGCATTATTATTTTTCAGTTTTTAAAGTTTATTTTTAAATTCAAGTATAATTAACATACCGTGTTATATTAGTTTCAGGTGTACAATATAATGGCTCAACGTTTCTGTACCTCATGATAAATATACTTTTACTCTCCTCACCTAGTTAACCCATTCCCCCTCCCACCTCTCCTCTGGTAACCACCAGTTTGTTCTCTGTATTTACGAGTGTATTTTTTGTTGGTCTCTTTTTTCTTTATTTACTTGTTTAGTTTCTTAAATTCTACATATGAGTGAAATCATATGATATTTGTCTTTCTCTGATGATTTCAGTTAGCACTGTACCCTCTAGGTCCTTCCATGTTGTTGCAAAGGGCAAGATTTCATTTTTTTAGGACAGAGTCCTATTCCATTGTGTGTGTGTGTGTGTGTGTGTGTGTGTGTGTGTGGTGTATACCGTATCTATTTTCATTCATTTATCAGTGGACACTGGGGTTGCTTTAATAATTTGACTATGGTAAATAACATTGCAGTAAACATAGGAGTGCATATATCTTTTCAAATTTGCGTTTTCATATTCTTTGCATGAATACTCAGTAGTAATATTACTGGGCTATATAGCAATTCTATTTTTAGTTTTTTGAGGAACCTCCATTCTGTTTTCCATAGTGGCTGCACCAGGTTGCATTCCCACCAATAGTGCATGAGGGTTCCCTTTTCTCCACATCCTTGCCAACACCTGCTCGATGGCATTACCACATTGCTACAGCCCTATGGATAAGATCTATTATGATACCCTTTTGGTGGAGAAAGAAAGTGAGACTTTACACAACTCCCTCAAGTCCCCCAACTGGAAATCCAGATCTGGGTGATTGATTCTTAAATCCATGCCTTCAACCGACATACTATAAATCCTACTAGGGCAGGAGTGAGAAAGCAAATGAACACACTATGCAATCTTATGAAAACTTAACAAGAAGAAAAAGAGGAAACACACTTGAGGGACCTATAAAAAGGAAGGTTAAAAAATGTTTCAGGCAAGAACTCTCTAGAAGGCAATTTTGAATGCCAAGCACTGACTCTGGAACATGTTTGGTTGGACCAGTCACATTAATGTTTATTTTGGCTTATCAGTCAGAAACTTTCTCTTTCACCAGTCATTGGAATTTGAAAAAAAATTCTATAAATGGATCTAAAGTTTTGATAGTTTATTTCAATTAAGTCACTTTCTGGTTAAAAATATGGTATGGGGCGCCTGGGTGGCTCAGTGAGTTAAAGCCTCTGCTTTCGGCTCAGGTCATGATATCAGGGTCCTGGGATCGAGGCCCGCATCAGGCTCTCTGCTTGGCAGGGAGCTGTTTCCTCCTCTCTCGCTGCCTGCCTCTCTGCCTACTTGTGATCTCTCTGTCAAATAAATAAATAAAATCTTAAAAAAAAATATGGTATGAGTGAGCAGCCTGTTGCAAATCTGTTTGACATTGCAGTTGTTAAGACGATCATTCATCAGCTAGGATGTAATATCTTACCTGGAAGCAGGGTAAGCACTACCATTTTTTTTCAGCATGCCTTTTATGGAAGGTTCCTCACCTTGAGTCACTTGATAGCATCTTTGAAGACAGGTTATATCTCTTCCTTTGCTTTACTGTCTCTTACAGTGGCCAATAAATGATGGGTTGGGAGGTCTAGGGTCTGTTCTGGGTTCTGCCTTTATGAATCTCAGGCAAAGCCTCTGATCTTCCTAGGATGCCATTTTGTCTTGACTTAAATGAAGGGATGAGGATGGGTTAGATGGATCATTAAGGACTTTTCTGGGTTAAAAGTTCAATGAGTCCATGGCTACAGATGGGTGTTCTGGTCCCTCTTTTATAGGAATAATGGAAGAGCCAGAGAGGCGAAGCCACTGAACAGCCAGCACCTGCACAGCCTGTCTGACAGGTGGGTCCTGAGAGTAAGCAGGCTCTGTGTGGCGGCTGGGTGACGAGCCTGCAGCCTGCAGCTGGCCTCCTTGGCTTCTGCTGACCCTTTGGCTGCTGTGTCTGTCTTTGGAATCTCTGAGTCTCCGGCAACCGTTCAATAGTTTGCTTTTTCTCCTCCTAAGAGACAGTCAAGGACGTTAGGGAGCTTGTTACTTTGGGAAGTCTGAGACATTTACAAATGCCTTGTAACCCCTAATGAGTGACAGATTTATTTGACAATTTTTGATAAGTGGGTTGTTTGCGATTCGCTGATGGAAGGAATTATTTGTAATTTTGACTTGAAAGGCTGACCATCAGAGCATAGACTGAGTGTGTGTATTAAAAGGTCATTCATCGTTGCCTAACATCCTGTCATATATCATCTTCTGATCTTTCTGTTTTTATTGTTTTGATCTCAAAAAAAAATCTGTTTTAAATGTGAGAGCTGGAAATTGGGAAATGACAGAACTATTTATGGTCCCTGTGAGCAGCCGGCCCATTTCAATGACAAATGTTGTAAACATGTTGTGTTAAAATCCCAATCCTTTGCTCTTGATTTTAATTGCTTGGAATTCATTGAACTTGAGGCACCCTGGATTCTGCTTCCTGCTGAGATTCGGGAATGGTGACATCCTGACCTGGCAGATGGAGCATCGCTCTGCTGAGTAATGGTTCTCTTAACTCTGTCCAGGTCTCCAGGAACTGAAGAATGAGAATGTGGTCACTTTGCAGGTGTATGGAACTGTTCCCAGTGCCTCTTGCAATAAAGAGAGTGACTGTCGACTTTTTGCTTTAAAGAAATCCAAAACACCTTTTTCCCTTTCCCACCAGGGCCACACCTCTGATAATGTGCTTGTTTAATGCCCCGTACTATTAAAGATGGGTTCTGCGACTCCTTGATTGGATGAGTGGCCCATCAAGCTCTCAGCACTTTATGTGAAATTTTCTCATTCAAGCCTCATAGTACCCTTTAGAGGTAATTGCTAGCATTCTTCCTATTTTTAGGTGAGGACTGGTTCATGACCTTGGCTGTAACCATTCAGCTAGTAAGTGGCAGAGCCAAGATGTGAACCCAGGGAGGTCTTATGCAGGGTCTATGCTCTTATTATTCATGATTCGTTGTAAGTAAATGACTGTAGTTCTTGGCCGCTTGTATCAGCAAGCCACCTGGGAGATGTGTAAAACTGGTTATGGTAGGAGAAGGGGGAAGGTGTGGCAGGGACAGAGATGGCAGAAAGGGAGCTACCCAAGAGCAAACGCTTCCAAGTTCTAGAAAAAGAAACCAAATGACCTAAAAAACAAAACAGAACAAAACAAAACAAAAAACCAGGAGAGAACTCACCAGTACATGGCATAATATTTGCAAACAAAACACAACACTTTGGAGTTCAAAGACCCCAAAATAAATGAATATCTTGTTCTTTTTTTTTTTTTTTTTAAA
>PITA01010826.1:0-69879 GCA_004023965.1 Spilogale gracilis | reverse complement strand
TTAAAAGTAAAAATAGAAAAAAGTTAAAAAAGCAAATAAGGTGAAAAACTGTATCAATAAAGTGTACAGCTTTTGGGGCGGTTCCAGGAGTTTAATAAATTGCTTCCCCCCCACCCTGATGTTGGGGTTTTACAGTTTGGGTGTTGTCCTCCTCTGCTTCTGGCTTGCCTTCTGGGGCCAGTCCCTTCTACCTGGGCTGCGTCTCTCCTCCCCCTTCCTAGGGACTGGAGTCTATTGTAACCAGGTTGTCAAAGTTCAGTTCTTGGGGCAGGGGGAGGGGTTGTTCTTTTTTGACCTTTTTCAGCCATTGAGGAAGTCAGGTAGGAGCAAGATGTCTGTGCCCAGACCTCCTTCCCAGAGAGAACCCCTAATTAGCAACCCTCTGGATGATGGGGGGCCCCACAGTCTCTTCCTGTATCCTCTCCCTTGGTTGCCTGTCTCAGCCACGTGGGCGCAGACTCGGGTTTGATTCCTGTCCAAAGACCCCACTTGTCGTGTTGCTCCCGTGCTACGAAAACCTCAACTGATTTTGGGTCGTGCAACCTTGTCTGTGCCCAGGGAGTCTGTAGTGCACCCCCACACAGGAGGGACTGAGGTCCTGCGGTCCCGCATGTCCCATGCAAATCTGCAAAATCGCCTTCCCTGGGGGGATCTGTGCCTGGCCCATGGTGTGGAGAGAAGCGGCAGAGAAAAGCAGCAGAAGAAAGAAAAGAAAAAAGAAAAGCGGTGGAAAAGTGGACTCTGCACCACCGGCTCCACTTGGTTCCCTTGTGCGGCACCGGGAGCACTTTCTCTCTGCCACTCCCCGTTTCCCCGGCTGCCCCTCAGGTACTCCATTTCTGTTTGCTTTGACTCAGACTGTAATCTGTTGCTCCCCAAAGACAGCATTTTCATGCGGGGGTATTGCCTTCCAATGTGTCGCCTCTGAGGGCTTCCTTGTCTTTGGATATCCCTCCAATTGCTCTCACTCCTCTCTACCTCTTTGCCGATGTTCCTTGTCCCCCGCGGTGATCCAGAAGTGCAGAATATCACATTTCAGGCTGATTTCATGGGTGCTCACAGTGTTCCTGTAGTGTTTTTTGCAGGAATTGAGCTCACTTCAGGGGACTCCCCGAAATGTGGTCACCTGGCCTGCCGCCATCTTGAAGGGTCAAGCCTCACTCTTTTAATGTACTGGTTTGGCTCTTCTATTTTACCTTGACTTTATGTACATATTTTACAATGAGATTGTTGATATCTAGAAAACTCTTGATGGATTTTTTTCAGTCTGTAGTCCAGACTGGGAAGAACTGATGCCCTGTCATTATTAGTATTCTAATTAAGCATCAAGTTATATCTCACTATTTACTTAAGCTTTTGATTTCTTTCATCAGCATTTTATATTTTTTGCACACAGATTCTGCACATATTGGTGCTAATATGAATGTAATATTTAATAATCTAATATCCAATTGTTTAGTATTAGTATATAGAAATATCACCAACTGTTGTAAATTGGCTCTATGCCCTGCAAACTTAAACTCATTTATTAGCTTTAGGAGTTTTTTTGCAGATACTTTGGGATTTTCTACATAGACAATCATATGATCTGTGAACAGAGATTTTTTTTTAGAGTTTTATTTTTCACTTACAAACATGTAGGTCTTTTTGAGTAGTCTTCTATAACCAATTTCCCCTTTTCTCTTTTGATTTTTTTGCTATTATTTATGTGAGTATGAAATAAATATCTTAAATAGAGATTTAATAAAATTATGACTTTTAAGATAGCATTTTATGAAATGTACATTATATACATGAAAATCATGGGATGGGAAATGATTTCAGAGGTCAAGCTGTCAAGCTGCACTTCTGCCTGTGTTGTTACCACCATATTTAGCCACATTCTAGCTATGTTCAGTTATAGTTGGAGCTGATGACAATAGACAAGTTAGAACTTTTCCTCCCTTCAGGGAAAAATCATCTGACTTAGGAGGTACAAAGTCCCCATTTAGGCCCAATCTGCCCCTGTTATACCATCAGAATTTGATCTCTCTTGGACTATTTCCTCTTACCACTCTCAACTAGCATTAGTACCATGAGACAATATTATAGGATCCAGCAGTCATTCCAGGACCTGCTGCAAGGAGCAAGGCAAGAAAGTGGGGAATCTGAGAACAGTAAGGCAGACTTGCCCCAGACTTCTCTCTGCTTTTCTTCACATTATAATCACCATTTTCCTCATCTCCACCATCATTATCATCTTTATTTCTTACCTGAACATCTTTCCCTCCCTCTCTCTGCACTATAGATTTTCTTTTCTTTCCTCCCCCACACCCCCATTAACCTGGCTTGGACTTCCAGTATGATGTTGACATGTGGGGTTGAGAGAGGTCATTCTGTTTTTTTTTAAACATTGTTTTCGGGACTCCTGGGTGGCTCAGTTGGTTAAGCGACTGCCTTCGGCTCAGGTCATGATCCTGGAGTCCCAGGATTGAGACCCACATCGGGCTCCCTGCTCAGCGGGAAGCCTGCTTTTCCCTCTCTCACTTCCCCTGCTTCTGTTCCCTCTCTAGCTGTATTTCTGTCAGATAAATAAACAAAATCTTTAAAAAAAAACATTGTTTTCTTTTTTCACTGTTCCAAGAGTCATTGATTATGCCCCACACCCTTTGCTCCATGAAATACGTGCCCTCAATACCCACCACCAGGCTTACCCATCCCCGTAACCCCCCTCCAAGACCCTTAGTTTGTTTCTGAGTCCAAAGTCTCTCATGTTTCATCTCCCTCCCTGATTTACCCCACTTCCCATCTCTTTTCCTCCTCCTACTGTCCTCCATATTACTCCTTATACTCCACAAGTAAGTGAAATCATATGATACTTGACTTTCTTTGCTTGACTCATTTCATTCAGCATAATCTCCTCCAATCCAGTCCATGTTGTTACAAAAGTTGGGTTTTCATCCTTTCTGATGGAGGTGTAATATTCCATTGTATATATGTGCCATATCTTCTTTATCAATCATTTTTACTGTTTTTAAATATTCAGTCTTACATGATTAAATACAGTGTTAGTTATAGATTATTTATGGATGTCTTTTATCAAGTTAATGAAGTTTCATTCTATTTGTCAAATGTTTTCTTCCATTTATTGAGATAATAATACACATTTTATTTCCTTAGTTGTAAGGAGAATTGATTTCATTGTTTATTATACCAGCTTTATTGAGATATAATACATACACTACAAAATTCACCTTTTAAAATTCTGTAATTCAGTGGCTTTAGTATTTTTGTCATCATTTTCCTTTTCTTTTTTTGATTTTTAATAATTTATTTTACTTTATTTTTTCAGTGTTCCATGATTCATTGTTAATACACCACACCCAGTGCTCCATGCAATATGTTCCTTCAATACCCACCACAAGGCTCACTCATTCACCCATCCCCTTCCTTCCAAAACCCCCAGTTTGTTTCTCAGAGTCTACAGTCTCTCATGTTTTACCTTCCTCTCTGACTTACCCCAGTTCCCATTTCCTTTATTTCTCCCACTGTCATCCATGTTACTCCTTATGCTCCACAAGTATGTGAAACCATATGATTTTTTACTTTCTCTGCTTGGCTTATTTAACTCAGCATAATCTCCTCCAGTCCCATCCATGTTACTAAAAAAGTTGGGTATTCATCCTTTCTCTTGGAGGTGTCATATTCCATTGTATATATGGACCATATCTTCTTTATCCATTCATCTGTTGAAGGGCACCTTGGCTCTTTACACAATTTGGCAACTGTGGTCATTGCTGCTATGAACATTGGGGTACATATGGCCCTTCTTTTCACTACATGTGTATCTTTGGGGTAAATACCCAGTAGTGAAATTGTAGGGTCGTAGGGTAGCTCTATTTTTATTTTTTTAACGAATATCCATGCTATTTTCCAAAGTGGCTGCACCAACTTGCATTCCCACCAACAATGTAAGAAGGTTCCCCTTTCTCCACAGCCTCTTCAACACTAGTTGTTTCCTGTCCTGTTAATTCTGACCATTTTAACTGGTGTAAGGTGGTATCTCAGTGTGGTTTTGATTTGAATTTCCCTGAGGGCTAATGATGATGAACATTTTGTCATGTGTCTGTTCAGTGGCTGTAGTATTGAAAGCATTGGGCAACCATAACCAAATTTAGTTTAAAAACATTTCCATTGAGGAGGAGGGAAAGATGGTGAAGAAGTAGGGGACACTGTTTCAAATGGTCCCCTGGAATGAGCTAAATATCTACCAAGACACTTTGAACACCCATGAAAGCAGCCTGAGATGTAAGATTACATACTTCTGGATCTCTATGGAGGCAAAGAGCACCAGTGGAGATATAAAGCAGAACAGGTGCACTTAAACTAATATAGTGGGTGAAATAGAAGGGGGAGGGAGCCAACAGAAGTGACCCACTGGAACATAATACCCAATATGAAAGTGCCCTGTGCTTGGGGACCAGCATCAACTTGCAGTCTGGTTAAAAGCACACAAAAAGAAAAGGTCTTATGAGACAACTTGAGGAATCTCACAGCTACTGGCAGGGACATAAAACTGAGGTCCAGGATTGGCAGTAGAAGGAGCTCCTCAGTGCCTGAGTAAACCCTGCAGTAGTGGGGGGAGTCCCTGAAAATGCGCTTGTACAACTCCTTAGGCTAGGCATATGCAACCTGCACCAGAGGTCATTCTTCCTGCAGCCTTCTGTGCGACGTGTGGTACCGCCAGGTCCGAGAACACCCAGTGCGGCTGTGGGCTCCAGAAAGCAGTCCTTACAGTGACTATCTTGCAAAAATCGATATCACTGGCGGTTTCTGTGGCACAGGACTGAAGGGACAAGCGGGAGTTTGGGGCGCCATTCTGGATGGTGATTGGGTGCACCCTACCTGTGAGAGGTTGTGGGGTGCAGGGGATAGTGCAGAGGGGGAGTCTGTGTGTCCCAGACCATCCAGAGGGTAGCTGACTGAGGCTTCTCTCTGAGATGGAGGTCTGGGTTCAGAGAGTTTACCTTGTTCTGACTCTCCAAAAAGCTACAAAAAGCTGCAGAAGAACAAAAGCCTCCAGAGAACAAAAGCCTGAGAAACCTGTTTCCATAGAGCCCAGCCCCTTGATAGGGGGCAGTGGGACTCACCATAAACCAGGCTGACTATAAAACAATGTGGCAGGCCCCTCCCCCAGAAGGCAAGCCAGAAGAACAAGATATCAACCACCCAAGGGTCTCCATAAAACTATAAAACCCCAACATCAGGGAAAAAACAATATATTAAGCTCATGGTATTACCCCCAAACGTGTATATTTTATACATACAGCTTTATATTTTATTTATTTTTTACTTGTTTACATTTTTATTCTTTAAAATTTTTAGAAGTTTAAATTCATTCTCACAATTCTTGTTCTTTTAATTTTAACCCACTTATTATTACAAATTGATATTTAATGCAACATTTCATAATAACTTCTTAACTTGAAGTTTTGCATACATATACCTGTGTTTGTTTGTTTCTTTCTTTTTTAAAATATACATACAGATTTAAGTTTCAAGGTAATCCTTCATTCCTATTCAATAGTACCCCTATATATAAACCAGTATTAATTTCCCAATATTTCTAGAAAGTTGAGTCCTCTACCAATAATAACAAGATACACTAAGGAGGAACTGGAATGCCTTCCTCCCCCATAACGAGGGCTTGGACTTGCCTTCCCATCTCGTTCTTCTGTTAGTGTTTCTGTGTATTTGTTTTGCCTTTGACTATATAAATATTACTCCTGGGGGTCATTTCAGATGGGTTTTGGTTTTGCTTTTTTCCTCTTTCTTTTACTTTTGATGGTCTTTTTGTTTATTCTTTTTTGTTTTTGTACTATATAAATCCTACCATTGGGGTGTATTTTGCCTGGATTTTTTTCTTCCATTCTCTTTTTCTCTCTCTTTTCTCTTTCTTTTTCTTTCTCAGTGGTGACTTCTGATTTCTCCAAAACTTTTCACTGGGCAACTTGCCTAGATTGTGGTTTATATATTCAGCTATACATCCCCTCAACCACACCCCACCAACATGACTTCGAGGAGGAATAACCAAGAAAAGAAAAACTCAGAGACTGCAAACCCTGTCACAGAACTACTGGATATGGACATAAGCAATATGTTGGAAATGGAATTCAGAGTAGCAATCATCCAAGCAATGGCTAAATTGGAAAAGAACATTAGTGGCAGATAGAAGCTCCAAGGGTGGAAGTGAAAGCTGACGTGGCAGAATTTAAAATTGCTATCAATGAGATCCAATCTAATCTAAACAATCTGACAGCTAAGGTAAGTAAATAAGAAGATTGCATTGGTGATTTAGACAATAGACTGATTGAGAAGGAGTAGCAGGAGATGTCTTGGAACAAACAGCTAAAACCCCATGAAAATAGAATTAGGGAAATAAATGATGACATGAAACACCACAATATCAGAATAATTGGGATCCCTGAAGGAGTTGAGAGAAAAAAAAGACTAGAAAATATAGTTAGCAAATCCTGGATGGTAATTTCCCTAATCTGGGGAATAAAACAAGTATTCATGTTCTAGAGGCAGAAAAGACAGCTCCCAAGATCAACGAAGCTAGAAAAACCTCCATGCACATAATTGCGAAATTCATGAATCATAAATTCAAAGAATATGTCTTAAGGGCAGCTAGGGGGAAGAGATCCCTTACATACAGAGGGAGGACCATCAGAATAATGTCATACCTATCCACAGAACCTGGCAAACCAGAAAGGGCAGACAAGACAGATTCAGGAAACAAAATGAAAAAAAATATGTAACCAAAGATAATGTACCCAGCAAAGCTAACCTTCAAAATGGAAGGAGAGATAAAGAACTTTCAGGACTGGCAAGGTCTAAAAGATTATACGACCACCAAGCCAGCACTACAAGAAATATTAAGGGGGGTTCTATCAAAGGGGAACAAACCCAAGAATGACACAGAACAGAAATTTACAGAGGCAATCTATAAAAACAAGAACTTCACAGGCAACATGATGTAAAAAGACATATATTTCAATAATCACTCTCAACATGAATGGCCTAAATGCTCCAATGAAATGACACAGGAATGCATACTGGATAAAATGACAGGACCCATTCATATGCTGTCTACAAGAGACACATTTTGAGTCTAAAGACACCTCAAGACTGTATATGAGGGGATGGAGAACCATCTTTCATGCCAGTGAACTTCAAAGGAATGATGGGGTAGCAATTTGCATATCAGACAAATTAGATTTTAATCTAAATACTGCAGTCAGTGACACAGATGGACATCACATCATTCTTAAAGAGTCTATCCACCAAGAATATCTAAAAATTGTAAATATTTATGCCCCCAACACGGAAGCAGCCAACTACGTAAGCCAAGTGTTAAGCAAAATAGTCATATTGATATGAATACATTAATTGTAGGAGATCTTAACACATGACTCTCAACAATGGACAGATCATCTAAACAGAAAATCAACAAAGAAATAAGCGCTTTGAATGACACATTGGATCAGAGGGATTTCATAGATGTACTCAGAACATTCCACCATAAAACAACAGAATACTCATTCTTCTTGAGGGCACATCGAATTTTTTCCAGGATAGACTACACATGAGGTCACAAATCAGGGCTAAACCCAATACCAAAAGATTGAGATTATTCTCTGCATATTTTCTGACCACAATGCCTTGAAACTAGAACTCAACCACAAGAAAATGTTCAGAATGAATTCAAACACTTGGAAGCTAAAGACTATCCTGCTCAGGAATGTTTGGATAAACCAGGAAATCAAAGAAGAACTTTAACATTTCAGGGAAACCAACAAGAATGAAGATATATCAGTCCAAAACCTATGGAATACAGCAAAGGTGTTCCTAAGAGGGAAATACATAGCCATCCAAGCCTCACTCAAAAAAATTGAAAAATCCCGAAGGCACCCAACTCTCTCTTTAGGTGTAAATCTAAAGATAAATCAACTACAAATTAAGCCAACCCCCCAAATATAAACAGATATAATTAAGATTAGAGCAGAGATCAATGAATTAGAAACTAGAGATATAGTAGAACACATCAACAAAACTAGAAGCAGGTTATTTGAAAGAATTAATAAGATTGATAAACCTTTGGCCTAACTAACCCAAAAGAAAAGGGAGAGGACCCAAATTAGTAATATTATGAATGAAAGGGGAGAG
Source organism: Spilogale gracilis (assembly GCA_004023965.1). NCBI lineage: Eukaryota > Metazoa > Chordata > Mammalia > Carnivora > Mephitidae > Spilogale > Spilogale gracilis. The sequence continues at coordinate 61,671 of PITA01010826.1, read as the reverse complement.
AATGTGTCTAACACCAAGGAAATAGAAACAATCATCTGAAATTACTATCAACAGTTATATGCCAATAAGTTAAACAACCTAGAAGATATATATGCATTCCTGAAAATCTATAAACTTCCAAGACTGAAACAGGGAGAAATTGAAACCTGAATAGACCAATATCTAGAAACGAGATTGAAGCAGTGATCAAAAACCTCCAAATAACAAGACCCCAGGACCTGACAAATTCCCTGGGGAATTCTACCAAACATTCAACAAAGAAATATTACCTATTCTCCTGCAGCTCTTTCAAAAAATAGAAACAGAAGTAACACTTTCAAAGTCTTTTTATGAAGCCGCATTACTTTAATCCCCAAACCAGGCAAACACCCCATCAAAAAGGAGAATTTCAGACCAATATCCATGATGAACATGGATGCCAAGACTCTTTTTCTTATTGTTACTTAAATCTTTTTTCCCAGTGTTCAAAATTCATTCCCCATTCCCTACACTCAGTGCTCCACACTTTAGGTATCCCCAGTACCCACCACCAGGCTCTCCCATCCCACCACCCCCCTCCCTACAAGTCCCTCAGTTTGTTTCTGTGTCCAAAGCCTCTGTTGTTTTGTTTCCCTCCCTGGATTACCCTAGTTCCCATTTACTTTCCTTCTCCCAATGTCCTCCAGATTACCCCTCATGCACCGCAAGTAAGTGAAACCATGTGATACTTGACTTTCTCTTCTTGGCTTATATCACTCAGCATAATCTCTTCCAGTCCAGTCCATGTTGCTACAAAAGTTGGATATTTATCCTTTCAGATGGAGGCGTAGTATTCCATTGTAGATATGTACCGCATCTTCTTTATCCATTCATCTGTTGAAGGGCACCTTGGCTCTTTCCACAGTTTGGCGATTGTGGCCATTGCTGCGATGAACATTGGTGTACATATGGCCCTACTTTTCACTACATCTGTATCTTCGGGGTAAATGCCAAGTAGTGCAATTGCAGGGTCATAGGGTAGCTCTATCTTCAATTTTTTAAGGAATCTCCACACTGTTTTCCAAAGCGGCTGCACCAGTTTACATTCCCACCAACAGTGTAAGAGGGTTCCCCTTTCTCCGCAGCCTCTCCAACACTTGTTGTTTTCTGTCCTGTTAATTTTGGCCAATCTGACTGGTGTGTGGTGGTATCTCAGTGTGGTTTTGATTTGAATTTCCCTGATACCTAGTGACACTGAACATTTTTTCATGTGTCTGTGAGCCGTTTGTATATCTTCTACGGAGAAGTGCCTCTTCATGTCTCTTGCCCATTTTTTGATGTGTTCATCTTCTTTTTTGGGTGTTGAGTTTGAGTAGTTATTTATAGATCTTGGATACCTGCCCTTTGTCTGTAGTGTCATTTGCAAATATCTTCTCCCATTCTGTGGGTTGCCTCTTTGTTTTTTTGATTGTTTCCTTCGCTGTACAGAAGTTTTTTATTTTGATGAAGTCACAGAAGTTCATTTTTCCTTTTTTCTCCTTTGCCTTTGGAGACGTGTCTTAAAGAAGTTGCTGTGGCCGATGTCAAAGAGGTTACTGCCTATGTTCTCTTCCATGATTTTGATAGATTCCTGCCTCACGTTGAGGTCTTTCATCCATTTCGAGTTTGCCTTTGTGTGTGGTGTAAGAGAATGGTCTAGTTTCATTCTTCTATATGTAGCTGTCCAATTTTCCCAGCACCATTTATTGAAGAGACTGTCTTTTTTCCACTGGATATTTTTTCCTGCTTTGTCAAAGATGATTTGACCATAGATCTGTAGGTCCATATGGGGGCTCTCCACTCTGTTCCATTGGTCTATTTCTCTCTTTTTGTGCCAGTACCATGCTGTCTTGGTAATCACAGCTTTGTAATAAAGCCTGATGTCAGGTAACGAGATGCCCCCAGCTTTGCTTTTCTTCTTCAGCAATTCCTTAGCAATTCGGGGTCTTTTCTGGTTCCATATAAATTTTAGGATTGTTTGTTCCAACGTTTTGAAGAATGTTGGTGGAAATTTGATCGGAATGGCATTGAAAGTATAGATTGCTCTGGGCAGTATAGACATTTTGACAATGTTTATTCTTCCGATCCATGAGCATGGAATACTCTTCCATCTTTTTGTGTCTTCTTCAGTTTCTTTCATGAGTGTTATGTAGTTCCTCGAGTACAGATCCTTGACTTCTTTGGTTAGGTTTATTCCTAAGTATCTTATAGTTTTTGGTGCTATAGTAAACGGAATCGATTCTCTGATTTACATTTCTATGTTTTCGTTGTTAGTGTATAAGAATGCAACTGATTTCTGTGCATTGATTTTGTATCCTGCCACATTACCAAATTGTTGTATGAGTTCTAGTAGTTTGGGGGTAGAGTCTTTTGGGTTTTCCACATAGAGTATCATGTCATCTCCAAAGAGAGAGAGTTTGACTTTCCCTTTGCCAAGCTGGATACCTTTTATTTCTTTCTGTTGCCTGATTGCTGTTGCTAGGACATCTAACACTATGTTGAATAGTAGTGGTGAGAGTGGGCATCCTTGCCTTGTTCCTGATTTCAGAGGAAAGGCTGTCAGTTTTTCCCCATTGAGGATGATATTCGCTGTGGGTTTTTTGTAGATAGATTTTATGAGGTTGAGAAATGTTTCCTCTATCCCTATACTTTGAAGAGTTTTGATCAGGTAGTGATGTTGTATTTTGTCAAATGCCTTTTCTGCATCAATGGAGAGTACCATGTGGTTCTTATCTCTTCTCTTATTAATTTGTTCTATCACGTTGATTGTTTTGCGAGTGTTGAACCACCCCTGCATCCTTGGGATAAAACCCACCTGGTTATGGTGGATAATCTTTGTAATGTATTGTTGGATCCTGTTAGCAAGGATCTTGTTGAGAATCTTGGCATCCATATTCATCAGCGATATTTGTCTGAAGTTCTCCTTTTGATGGGGTCTTTTTCTGGTTTGGCGATTAGAGTGATGCTTGCTTCATAGAAAGAGTCTGGATGTTTTCCTTCCGTTTCTATTTTTTGAAAGAGCTTCACGAGAATAGGTGTTATTTCTTCTTTGAATGTTTGGTAGAATTCCCCAGGGAATCCGTCTGGGCCTGGACTCTTCTTTTGGGGGAGGTTGATCACTGCTTCAATCTCATTACTAGATATAGATCTATTCAGATTGTCAATGTCTTCCTATTTCAGTCTTGGTAGTTTATAGGTTTCTAGGAATGTATCCATCTTTTCTAGGTTGTTAAACATATTGGCATATAACTCTTGATAGTAATTTTTGATGATTGTTTCTATTTCCTTGGTGTTAGTCGTGATCTCTCCCCTTTCATTCATGATTTTATTAATTTGGGTCTTCTCCCTTTTCTTTTGGTTTTGTTTGGCCAATGGTTTATTGATCTTATTGATTCTTTCAAAGAACCAGCTTCTAGTTTCGTTGATGCGTTCTCTGGTACCTCTAGTTTCTGATTCATTCATCTCTGCTTTAATCGTTATTATTTCCAGCCTTGTGTGAGGGGTTGGTTTAATTTTTTGTTGATTTTCCAGTTCTTTCAGGTGTAATGAGAGTTGGTGCATTCGTGATTTTTCAATTTTTTTGAGTTAGGCTTGGATGGCTATGAATTTCCCCCTTAAGACGGCCTTTGCTGTATCCCATAGGTTTTCGATTGACGTATCTTCATTCTCATTGGTTTCCATGAAGTGTTTTAGTTATTCTTTGATATCTTGGTTGATCCACATATTCTTGAGTAGGCTCGTCTTTAGCTTCCAAGTGTTTGATTTTCTCCTGAACTTTTTATGGTGGTTGAGTTCCAGTTTCACAGCATTGTGGTCAGAGAATATGTAGGGAATAATTTCAATCTTCTGGTATCAGTTGAGCCCTGATTTGTGACCTAGTATGTGGTCTATTCTGAAGAAAGTTCCATGTGCACTCAGGAAGAATGACTATTCTGCTGTTTGAGGGTGAAATGTCCTGAATATATCTATGAGATCCATCTGGTCCAATGTATCATTCAAGGCTCTTGATTCTTTGCTGATTTTCTGTTTAGATGATCTGTCCATTGTTTAGAGTGGTGTTTTAAGATATCCTACAATTAATGTATTTGCATCAATATGATTATTTTGTGTAACAGTTGGCTAAAGTAGTTGGCTGCTCCCATGTGAGGGACATAAATATTTACAATTGTTAGATCTTCTTGGTGTATAGACCCTTTAAGAATGATGTAGTGTCCTTCTGTGTCTCTTCCTACAGTCTTTAGACTAAAATCCAATTTGTCTGATATGAGAATCGCTACCCCGGCTTTCTCTGGGGTTCAATTGGCATGAAAGATGGTCTTCCATCCCCTCACTTTCAAACTGGAAGTGTCTTTAGATTCAAGATGAGTCTCTTGTAAACAGCATATGGACGGGTCCTGTCGTTTTATCCAGTCTGCAACCCTGTGTCTTTTTATTGGAGCATTTAGGCTGTTCACATTGAGAGTGACTATTGATGGATATGCTTGTATTGACATCATGTTGCCTGTGGAGTTCATGTTTCCATAGATTACCTCTGTATATTTCTGTTTTGTGTCGATCTTGGGTTCCTTTCTCCTCTATAGAACCCCTCTTAGTATTTCTTGTAGTGCTGGCTTGGTGGTTGCATAATCTTTTAGACCTTGGCGGTCTTGGAAGCTCTTTATTTCTCCTTCCATTTTGAAAGTCAACCTTGATGGATACATTATCCTTGGTTGCATATTTTTGTCATATAACTTCCTGAATATGTCTTGCCAGCCCTTTCTGGCTTGCCAGGTTTCTGTGGAAAGGTCTGACGTTATTCTGATGGTCCTCCCTCTATAGGTAAGTGATCTCTTTCTCCTAGCTGCCCTTAAGACATATTCTTTGGTTTTATGATTCGAGAATTTTACTATTATGTGCCTGGAGGTTTTTCTGGCCTCATTGATCTTGGGGGGTGTCCTCTCTACTTCTAGGATATGAACCTTTGTTTCATTCCCCAGATTTGGGAAATTTTCATCCATGATTTGTTCAACAATATCTTCCAGGCTGCTCTCTCTGTCAATTCCTTCAGGGATTCCAATAATTCTGATATTGGAGCGTTTCATGGCATCATTCATTTCCCTTATTCTGTTTTCATGGGATTTTAGCTATTTGCTCCAAGACTTCTCTTGCTCCTCCTTCTTAATCCATCTGTCTTCTAAATCACCTATACAATCTTCAGCTTCACTTACTCTGGATGCCAAGATTCTTAACAAGATCCTCACTCATAAGATTCAATAGTACATTAAAAAGTCTATCCACTATGATCAGGTGGGGTATATCCCTGGGATGCATGGGTGGTTCAACATTCACAAATCAACCAATGTGATAGATCAAATCAATAAAAAAAGGAATAAAGCACATGGTACTCTCAATTGATGCTGAAAAAGCTGTTGACAAAATACAGCATCCATTCCTGTTAAATCTTTCAGAATTTAGGGAGCCTGGGTGGCTGGGAAGGTTAAGCCTTTGCCTTCTTCTCAGTTCATGATCTCAGGGTCCTGCGATGGAGTCTCACATCCAGGTCTCTGCTTAGTTGGGAGGCTACTCCCACCCTTTTCTCTGCCTGCCTCTCTGCATATTTGTGGTCTCTCTCTCTCTCTCTCTCTCTCTCTCTCTCTCTCTCAAGTAAATAAATGAAATCTTTAAAAAAAACTTTCAAAATATAGGGATCGAGGAAAGATTTCTCAACCTCATAAAATCTATGTATGAAAAACCCACAACAAATATCATTCTTGACGGGGGAAAACTGACAGCCCATTGAGATCAGGAACAAGAGAAGGATTCCCACTCTTGCCACTATTGTCCAACATAGTGCTAGAAACCCTAGGAACAGCAATTATACAACAAAAAGAAACAAAAGGTATTCAAATTGGCAAAGAAGTAGTCTAAATCTCTCCTCGCAGATGACATGATACTTTATATGGAAAACCTCAAAGACTCTGTGCTCAAAGTACTGGAACTCATACAACAATTTAGTAATATGGCAGGATACAAAATCCATGCACAGAAGTCAGTTGCATTCTTATATATTAAAAATGAACATATAGGAAAGGAAATCAGAGAATCAATTCCATTTACTATAGCACCAAAATCCATAGGAATAAACCTAACCAAAGAAGTGAAAGATTTGTCCTTGAGGAACTACGGAACTTTCATGAAAGAAATTGAAGAAGACACAAAAAGATAGAAGACCATTCCATGCTAATGGATTGGAAGAATGAACATTGTTAAAATGTCTATAATGCACAGAGCAATCTATACTTTCGATGTCATCCTGATCAAAATTCCACCAACATTTTTCAATGTGCTTCAACAAACAATCCTAAAATTTATGTGGAACCAGAAAAAAAACCCCAAATTGTTAAGAAAATGTTGAAAAAGAAAACAAAACTGGGGGCATGATGTTGTCTGATTTCAAGCTTTATTACAAAGCTGTGATCACCAAGAAAGCATGGTAATGGCACAAAAACAGTCACTCTGACCAATGGATCAGAGTAGAGAGTCCAGGTATGGAGTCAAAACTCTATGGTCACATAATCTTCGACAACCTCAGAAAAAAATATCCAGTGGAAAAAGACATTCTCTTCATAAATGGTGCTGTAACAATTGGACAGCTATGTATAGAAGAATGAAACTCAACCATTCTTTTACACCACACACAGAAACAAACTCAAAATGGATGAAAGACCTCAACACGAGGCAGGAATTCACAAAAATCCTAGAGAAGAACATAGGCATTAACCTCTGTGACATTGGCCATAGCAACTTCTTTCAAGACACATATCCATTGGCAAAGGAAACAAAAACAAAAATGAACTTTTGGGACTTCATCAAAATAAAAAAAACTTCTGCACAGCAAAGGAAACAGTCAACAAAACAAAGAAGCTACCCATGGATTGGGAGAAGATATTCGCAAATGACACTACAGACAAAGGGCTGATATCCAAGATCTATAAAGAACTCCTCAAATTCAACAACCAAAAAAAGGATGATCACATCAAAAAATTGTAGGAGACATGAAAAGGCATTTCTCCATAGAAGACATACAAATGGCTGATAGACACATGAAAAAAAATGTTTGTCATCATTAGCCCTCCGGGAAATTCAAATCAAAACCACATTGATATACCACCTTATACCAATCAGAATGGTCAAAATTAACAGGATAGGAAACAGCAAGTGTTGGAGAGATGTGGAGAAAGGGGAACCGTCTTACACTGTTGGTGGGAATGAAAGCTGGTGCAGCTGCTTTGGAAAACAGTATGAGGATTCCTTAAAAAAATAAAAATAGAGCTATCCAATGACCCTACAATTTCACAACTTGATATTTATCCTAAATATACAGAAGTAGTAAAAAGAAGAACCATGTGTACCCCAATGTTCATTGCAGCAATTGCCACAGTCGCCAACCTATGGAAAGAGCCAAGGTGCCCTTCAAGAGATTAATGGATAAAGAAGATATGGTATATTATGCCTCCATCAGAAAAAATGAATACCCAACTTTTTTAGTCACATGTACTGGATTGGAGGAGATTATGCTGAGTGAATAAGCCAAGCAGAGAAAGTAAAAAATCGTATTGTTTCATTTACTTGTGGAGTATAAGGAGTAATATGGAGGACAGTAGGTGAAGGAAAGGAAATGTGAACTGGGGTAAATCAGCGATGGGAATGAAACATGGAAGACTTTGGACCCAGAAACAAATTCAGTGTCTTGGAAGGGAGGGGAATGGGGGGATGTGTGAACCTGGTGGTTGGTATTGAGGAACATATTGCATAGAGCCCTGGGTGTGGGACATAAAGAATGAATCTTGGAATACTAAAAAAATAAAATAATGTAATAAAAAATAACATTTCCATTACCCCAGAAACTGTGCACTCATTTGCCGTCACTGAACATTTCTCTGCAGAGTCCAATGCAATAGGCAATCACACATCTACTTTCTGTGTCTATACATTTGCCTATTCTAATCATTTTATATAGATGAATTATAAAATATGTGGTATTTTGTGTTTGGCTTCTTTCACTTAGCAAAATATTTTTCAAGATTCATCCATTTTATGGCATGCATCACTACTTAATTTTATTTCCAAAGAGTGATCCTTTGTATATATATACACCATATTATTTATTTATTCATCACATGATGGACACTTGGTTTGTTCCTACTTTTTGGCTATTGTGAATAACATTGCTGTGAACATTCACACACAAATATCTACATAGACATAGTGTTTTCATTTATCTTAAGTAAACACATAGGAAAGTCATATAGTAACCTAGTGTTTAACATTTTAAGGAACTGCCAGACTATTTCCCAAAGAGGATCAATTATTTTTCATTCCCATCAGGAGGGTGTGAGTGTTTCAGTTTCTCTACATCCTCACTTACACTTGTTATTATGTAATATTTTTATTATTAGCCATCCTTGTAGATATAAAGTAGCATCTCTCTGTGGTTTTGATTTGCATTTTCCTAATGACTAGTAATGTTGACTGTCTTTTCCTGCACTTAATGATTATTTGTATATTTTCTTTGGAGAAATGTCTATTCAGATAATTTGCTCATTTTTAGTTACCTTTTTCTCTTTTTACCATAAAATTTTTGTGTTCTCAACCTACCAACCAACTGTGAAGAAGGCACTGATATTTTCATAATTCTCTCGTATTGAAAAAAGCCATTCTTGTGATCAATGAATTAGATCCTGCTTGATGCTGTCATCCTATCAGTTCTAGCTCTAACTGTCCAGCAACTTCCTGCAAACCACCTTTGAGATTTTTGCAGCTCTTCATGAAGTAATTCCCAACTAAATGACACAAAAAATAATTGAAGGATCTTAAATAAGTCATGTTCTTCTTCAGGGAAGTTAGAGTTTGTCAGGATTTGATTAAATAACCAAAGTCATAATCACCATGAAATAACCATTTGACCCTGTTGCAGAGGAGCACTCTCAAAGTTATAAGAAGTTATGCAAAATACTGGGTCTCAATTCCTTTTTCCTCCTCAAATTTTTATCTCCCTCTCCGGCCCCATCTTGTTTCATTTTTTTCCCTCCCTTCCCCCCACGACCTCCCACCCTGCCTCTCAAATACTCCTCAGATTTTTTTAATTGGATGCCAGATGTTGTTAGTAGATCTATAGAGTTCTGGACATTACATGTCCTCTGTCAAATTAATTTTAAAATTAAACTGCCAAGTTGAAGTTCCTGGGGGATATTCTTCTTGCTCATTCATAAATGTCAGTCCTAGCTGAATTTTCTTTAAGCAGTCTACAATGCATCACAACAGTTGGTATTAATAGCCAGCATTACTCATGAATTCTCCAAAAGTTCTTAAACCACACCTGGAAACTCTGTGTCCATAACAACATAATTATATTTTCGGAGAACTGAACAAAATTTCTTCATCTATTTGTCTAGGTTGCAAGCCCAAACTACATAAATTCTTTGGCTATGATCTACAGTTGCTGCTGGCATAGTGATGGCACTGGGAATCTATATGCCAAGCATCAAGATGTTATACTTGATTGTAGATTTGTTTGGTTCATAAAATACTTTACCCTTTAGGGGCACCTGGGTGGCTCAGTTGGTTAAGCAACTGCCTTCGGCTCAGGTCATGATCCCGGAGACCCGGGATCAAGTCCCACATCGGGCTCCCTGCTCAGCAGGAAGCCTGCTTCTCCCTCTCTCACTCCCCCTGCTTGTGTTCCCTCTCTGGCTGTGTTTCTCTCTGTCAAATAAATAAAATCTTTAAAAAAAATACTTTACCCTTTATTTCTGTACTTGTGTTGCTGAGCTCATACTCCTCCTCCTTGCCATAGAGATAGCAACCAGTTGTGGTGATGGTGGCAGTAGCAATGGCAGCCATGGGTGCCCCATAGACACCTCATGCCCAGCAAGGGGGAAAAATAATCCAACATTGTGCTGTCATTTCATGCACCTATAGTTTTCTTTTCCTTTATTGAGTTGCAAGTATTCTATGGATTCTCTATATACATCCCTTATCAGATACATGATTTACAAATGTTCCCTCTTTTTTTCTTGATAGGATCTTTTGAAACACAAAATTTTTAAATTCTGAGGAATTTTTGAAAGATTTTATTATTTGAGAGGGAGACAGCATGAGTGGGGAAATGGCAGAGGGATAAACAGACTCCCCACCTAGCAGGGAGCCCGGCATGGGACTCAAACTCAGGACCCTGGGATCATGACCTGAGCAGAAGGCAAACTCTTTAACTGACCGAGCCACCCAGACCCAAATTCTGAGGAATTCTAATCTAATTTTTCTTTCATTGCTTGTACATTTTAAAAATGAATTTTCTCTAATTTGATTCACTAGAGAAAAATGGAAGCCCTAAAACAAAATTCCCCTCCCTTTGGTGAAATTCAGTTATATCTCCTGCTCCTGAAGGTAAAAAGGTCATGTAGTCCAGGGTCTGGCACTTCAGCAAGTGTCTGTGGTGTGTGCTGTGAACTCTCCTGTTGTGTTTTGGCTTGTAGCCATCAGGCCAATAGTTTGCAGACCTACTCTTGCCTACTGTGGGTAGTATTTGGTCTCTGGCCTGAATGTGCCAACTTTTATCCAAGTGTGTTCTGATCTTCCTGTGTAATGAAACTTGACAGAACTCCACCAGAACTGAGGCCTGGAGAACTCTGTTTGGTTGCTGTGGTGTGGGCAGGGTTTTGTCCTGGTCTTCTGGGGCAGGAGCCCTTTGCTTTGGGACTGAGGCAAGCTAGACTGAAAAGGATAGACCCACCAGAGTCCAGGGGGTTGAAGCTTAGTGTTTGCAATTTAAACAGCCAGTGTAGGTACTGTTGGGCTTTGCACTTCCTACAGGTGGCTCTGTCTTTATCCTGGGGGTGGGGGAACGCAGTGGTGTCAGCCAGCTACTTTGTTCCTAGTGAGGTATCTCCATTAAAATTGTTCTCAAGGTCACACTTCAAGAAGAGTGAATTATCTCCCTACTATAGGTCCAGGTATTCTTCAGATCACAGTTTCCATTCTCTGCTTCCAGGTTGTTTGCCTGTCTTCTCCTCAGCAGCAGTGCAGTGCCCTTTAGGCTCTAACCCAGCTAAGTCTGCTGACTTTTAAAAGTCTAGGCTTTAAGCCCTGCTGTTTGTAAGTGCCCATGAAATTCAGCCCCTCTTGTTTCCAAGCCAGTGACCTTGAGGAAATGTGTTCCTTGTATGTTCCTCTGTGCACTCTTCTCTCTCTCTTGCCCTTCTCCCTGACAATGGCTCCTTCCCCTCTGCAACACTTGCAATGTTTCTTCCCTAAACCATATCTCCAGACTTCTTCCCTTCTTTGATATGAACTCTTTCCTACCTTTATTTTTTGAGTTTGGCCAGCAAACACTAAGGTGGTAAATGAAAAGATTACTCCAGACATTTTAGTAGGAAAAAGGAGAGGTCATGTAGACCAGACGCTCTAGTAGCAAAAGTTCCAGAGCCAAGCTCTGCCTCCACTTTTAATGTGAATGTTATCAGTACATCAAAGATATAAGAAAAACAAAAAAAGAGTATGAAGCCTTAATAACCAAGACAATGACATAGGGAATATCCTGTGATTAGAACAAGCTATGCTCATAATGTGCATGCAGGTAGGGGGTATGTGACCACCAAAGATAAATGTTTCTCCTAAGCATCTACTCCCCAGAGGAGTGCATTTAGCTGTGACAAAAATCTAGCTCTTTTCAATGCAGAGACTGCTAAGGAGGCCCAGTTTTCCACACACTCCTTCTTTGCTCTTCAATTAGCTTCACCCACAGAAGCATATATTTATTAAATCATATTTAGCTGGCATTATAAATACCCACATTCCCCCCTTTTCTATTCTTTGTGAATAGGAGGTCTTGCTGTACTTATGCCAGGTACAGTTCTTGGGTATCTCCTGCTTGGGAAAGTGTGTAAGTCCAATTTTGCAGACTATGAAGAGAAGTAAACAAATAAGTAAAGCAATAGACAGCTGATGAGTCATCATTTGCTATAGGAAAACCAGCTTTTCTTGGACTAAACAATTTTAGCTTGTCAGAGAGAATACCCCAGTCATTAATGGTGGCAAGAGAACCTAAATTTTGTTCCTTTAAGATGTGAATATCTAAGGTTACATTGTCATGAAGGGAACCTTGAAGATGCTTTAAAATTATTTCCCAACCATATTGAGTGCTGTTCCAGTGTAAAGGGGTTACACAAATGACTTTATAGGCTCAATCACAATTAAGATTTTGGCCAAAAACCAGGGTCTCTAGGTTTTCTCCCAGATATTCTATTGCTGCTTCCACCAGTTGGAATCTCCCCAACAATTTTTGATCAATTTTCTGTTGTAGATGAAATTCTCGAGTTACATTATATGTGGCTTGATCAGCACATTGGGCAGTTTGGATGGTATGGGTGGGGAAAGCTATGGCAATGCTAGTGGCCATAAAAATGGATACAGCTGCTACAATACCTGCTATGAGTTGGCTTAGAAACCTGTGTGACCTTATTAACTCACTAAATTCCTGATCAAGAGTATTGAGCAATTAGGTTCCTTCCAAGGCCTGGTAAGTTTGAAAGTCATAAAGGCAAAAGGCTATCTTTTTGAAACAAAGATGTGAGTAGCTCTGTGGTAAATAATGTTGTAATTACTTAGGCAAACTTCACAATATGATTTTTGCCTGTTGGTGATCTTGATAACATAGAGTCTGTCCTCTTTTGGTAGGAATATACTGGCTCCAAATAAGAAAAAATAAGGGTGTGGTATACAGAGTTTAATATGATCAGTAAAGTTCTTATGAAAAATCATGGAGTAATTACCTGAGGAATTATAGTACTCTTCAAGTCACACAAAGAGGGGAAAAACATATGTGTTAGCCTCCAGAGGGACAACTGAATCGGGATGGGCTCTCTCTGAGGAAGTGGAGAGCTGAGGCCTCCTTCATGCCAGAACATAGGGGAAGCTGCTCAGCAGATACAGCTTGATTTCTCAGCTAGATGGACTTTAATCTATGTCTTATTAGCTATTAAATGTCCTCTTGGACTCCAACTTGTAATAATATGATTATCTAGATTTAGAATATGGGGATGAAAAGGCAAGATGGTGGCAGTGTAGGGAACCTCATTTCATCTGGTCCTTTGACTTTAGCTGGATATTTATTAAACCATTCTAAACAGACACAAATTCAACCTGGGATATAAGAAAATTTATCTGGATCTCCACAAGCAGAAAAATGACTAATTTTTGCAAGGTAGAGGTGCAAAACCTTGAATCTTCAGGGATAAGTGAAGGGGAGGGGGAGCCTCCATAAGCTGACCACCAGAAAGTGATATAACACTGGAGCAAAAAAAATAGGACACTTGGAAATCTGCTGCAGTGAGAGGAACTCCCTTCTGAAAAGAGCAGAGGCGGTGAATAGGGCAGAATCCTAGGTGGATCATTGTGGTCTCAGGATTCCAGGACACTAAGAAAGAAGGGGGGATCCTGAATGGGTAGAGTGCCCAAACAGTGGATCAGGGAAACTGATGATATTCAGCGAGCCCAGGGGGGACTTTCAGTTCTGGTTACCATAAACCATGAGCTGAGCTGGTAGGGAGACTGCTGTCTGCCTGACCAACCTGAAAAGAACTAAAAGGTGTGGGCTATCTAACATCCTAGGGGAAATATGGAACAGCTTGCATCCGTGACAGGGACAGTTCTTAAAGCAGTGTGATCCATGAAGGGACTCTAGGGCAGCAGCCAGAGTGACCTGGGAGCTGCAGAAAAGGGTGCATGCAGGAGCCCAGGGCCACTGGCAGTTGTGGAGTCACAAGGCACAGAGACATTCTTGGTTCCTTGTAACTTCCCCCAGGAAGAGTTCAGCCGGCAGGAGCTGTAAGATTTGGTGGATTGGCACACAAATAGCCCATACCCACACCTGGGCAACAACTCTCAGGGCAATGTGAAATGTGACCCTTGAAGGTACACTGGGACAGCACCCCAGTGTGACCAGGGAGCAGCAGAAGAGGTTGCACGTGTGAGCATATGGTTGCTAACAATGGCAAAGTCACAAAGCACAGAGACACTGATTCATCCCTGTGATTCTTCCAGGAGAGGTATGGCAGGCATGCATTGTGTGAGTCTGTGGAGTTTGTTACCCACAGAGGTAGAGGCGGATTGACCTGTGTGTGTGTGTGTGCGGGGGGGGGTTTAAGACGTTGCAGCTCTGGTCTGGAGTTTCACAAATAGCCATACTTACTCTGACCCTCTAAAGAGAAGAAGAAAGATGTCATGGAACAGAAGCCAAGCAACTAACCAGCTCACATAAAGCCCATCCCCCTGACAAGAGGTGGGACAACTCCACCTAAGCAAAGAGGCATTATAAGCCTAGCAGAAGGCCCCTACCCCAGAAGACAGACTGGAAGAACAGGTGAATGATAAGTTTATTTCCCATAGGACTTTAAAACTCCAGTGCTGGGGGAAAATAATATAGTGAACTCCAGGGGTTCCCTCACGACTCCTTTATACTTCAGGCTAAAATTTTACATTTTATTTTTAGTTTCATTTCTTATTCTCTTTTTTCTTTTACTAAATTTGTTCCCATTTAAAATAGAATGCTATTTCCTAACCTATGTTTTTAAGTCTCTTCCTAACTTTAATGTTTTTCACATATATGTTTTATAGATTTATGTTCCATACTAACCCATTTTTCACTCTATTCAATTTAATTTTGAGATTTTATATATATTCCCTTGCAATTTTGGGATATAGTGTCTTCTAACACACAGACCACAAATCAATCAGGAACAGGCAGATCACTCTGCTTTGTCCACTCTGGGAGATTATGATCTTTTTCCCTACCCACCTCTTGTTTTCTTCCTTTCTTTTTTCTTTCTGTTTTATTGTTTTGAATCACTTTGGCTTTCTGGCATATCTGTGGTAGCTTTCGACCCCTTCAGATTTTTTTCTAAGGTGTGTTTCACTTAGGGAGTGGTTGATATTTTGGACTCTGTCCATTCCCTAAACCATTCCTCAACAAAATGTCTAGGAGGAGGAACTCCCAACAAAGAAAAGAACCAGAGAAAATGTCCCCTGCCAGATGTCAGAGATAGACTTCAGGATAGCAATCATGAAGTCAATAGATAGGCTTGAAAAAAGCATTAGTGATAATATAGGATCTCTAAGGGTACAGATGATATTGAATAAGGCTGAACTTAAAAATGCTATGAATGAGTTTCATTCTAAACTGAATACTGTAACAGCCAGGGTAAATGAGGCAGAAGAACAAATTAGTGATCTAGAAGATAAGCTGATAGAAAAGAAGGAAGCTGAGAAAGATAAGGATAGGCAGGCAGTAGAACATGAAAATAGACTTAGAGATATCAGTGATGCCATAAAACTTTCCAGTGTTAGAATTATTGGGATCCCTAAGGGGTGGTGAAAGAGAGAAGACTAGAAGGTCTATTTGAGCAAATCATAGCTGAGAACTTCCCAAATTCATTTCCAAAAGGCAGAGAGGACCCCTATGAAAAATCAACACAAATATGTCAACACTCTGACATATAATAGTGAAGCTTGTATATATTAAAGCCAAGAAAATTATCCTGAGAGCAGCTAAGGGGAATAGATTTCTTACATACAGAGGGAGAAACATCAGAATAATATCTGACCTAATCACTGAGACCTGGTAAGCCAGAAAGGGCTGGCAAGACATATTCGGTGTACAAAATGAGGAGAACATGCAACCAAGAATACTTTATCTAGCAAAGCTCTCATTCAGAATGGAGAGCCAAAAAGCTTCCAGGACTTACAGAAACTGAAAGAGTATAGGACCTACAACAAATAATAAGGGGGGTTTTATAAATGAAGAAAAACCCCAAGGGTAATACAGACCAGAATTTAATAGAGATCATCTATAGATACAGGGTTTTTCCAGCAATACTGTGGAACTAAATCCATAACTTTCAATAGTTATTCTCAATATGAATGGGTTGCATGCTCCTATGAAAAGACACAGGGTGTTAGATTGGCTAAAAAGCAGGACCCATAGATATGCTTTCTACAAGAGACTCATTTTGAACCTAAAGACACCTCCAGATTGAAAGTGAGGGGATAGAAAACCATTTATCATGCCAACTGTCCCCAAAGAAACCTGAGGTAGTAATTCTCATATCAGAAAAATCAGATTTTAAACCAAAAACTGTATGAAGAGATGTATAGGGACACTATATTATATTTAAAGGGTGTATCCAACCAGAAAATCTAATAATTGTAAATATCTATGCCCCCAACATGGGAGCAACCAACTACACAAACCAACTAATAATGAAAATAAAGAATCATATTTATCATAATACATTAATAGGAGGAAACTTCAATACTCCATTCACAGCCATAGTGAATCTATTGCAGAAGATCATATCTGCAGAAGATTAGCTAAGAAACAAGAGCTTTGAATGACACATTGGACCAGACTGACTTTGTAGATATATACAGAATATTCCACACTAAAACTACAGAACACTCATTCTTTTCAAATGCATATGGAATGTTCTCCAGAATAGATCACATACTGTGTCACAAATCAAGTTTCAACAGATACCAAAAGACTGAGATGATTCCAGACCACAGTGCTTTGAAATTCAATTGCATGAAGAAATGTGGAAAGAATGCAAACACTTGGAGGTTAAAAAGCATCCTGCTAAATAATGAATGGATCAACCAGGAAGTTGAAAAGGAACTTAAAAATTCATGCAGACCAATGTAAATGAAAACCCATCAGTTCAGAAACTATGGGATACTGCAAAAGTGGTCCTTCGAAGGAAGTACATTGCTTCCAGCCTCTCTCAATAAATCAGAAAATACCAAATGCACAATCTAACCTTACAGCAATAGGATCTGAAGAAAGAACAGCAAGTAAAGTCCAAACCAAGCAGAGGAGAAATAATAAAATTTACAACAGAAATCAAAGAAATAGAAACTAGAAGAACAGTTGAACAAATCAACGAAACAAGAAGTTGATTGCTTTAAACAAATAATAAGATCAGTAAATCCCAGGCCAGACTTCTCCAAAAGAAAAGACAAAAATCAATAAAATCATGATTGAAAGGGGAGAGATCATGACCAATGCCAAGGAAATGGAGACAATTGTTAGAAATTATTATCAACAACTATAGGTAAACAAACTAGGAGATCTGGAAGAATCAGTTGCTTTCCTAGAAGCTTATAAGCTACCAAGACTGAAACAAGAAGAAATAGACAATCTGAGCAGAGAGATATACAAGGAAATTGAAACAGTACTCAAAACCCTCCCAAAACATAAGAGTCCAGGGCCAAATGGCTTCTGAGGGGAATTCTACCAAACATTTAAAGAAGAAATTGTTCCCATTCTCCTGAAGCTATTAAAAAAATAGAAACAGAAGGAAAGCTTCCAAACTCATTCTATGAGGCCAAAATTACCCTGTTCTCAAAACCAGACAAAGAGCCCATCAAAAAGAAGAATTACATACCAATATCCCTAATGAACATGGATGTCAAAATATTCAACAAGAACCTAGCCAATGGTATCCAACAGAACATTAAAAGGAATATCCATCACTACCAGGTGGGTTTATTCCTGGGCTATACACATGGTTCAACATTCACAACTCAATCAACATGATAGAGTACACTGACAAAAGGAGATAAAAGAACCATATCATCCTCTCAATGGATTGAGAAAAAAAGCATTTGACAAAATACAGAGTCCTTTCCCGATTAAAACTCTTCAAAATATAAGAATAGAGAGAACATACCTCAATATCATAAAAATCATCTAAGAAAATTCCACAGAGAATATACCCTTCAGTGGGGAAAAACTGAGAGCTTTTACTTTTTTTTATAAATTATTTTATTTTATCAGTGTTCAAAAATTTATTGTTTATGTCCCACACCCAGTGCTCCATGCAATATGTGCCCTCACTACCCACCACCAAGCTTTCCCATCCCCACCCCCTTTCCTCCAAGACCCTCAATTTGTTTCTGAGTCCAAAGTCTCTCACGTTTCATTTATCTCCCCAAATTACCTTACTTCCCATTTCCTTACCTTCTCCTACTGTCCTCTATATTACCCCTTATGCAACACAAGTAAGTGAAACCATGTGATAGTTGACTTTCTCTACTTGGCTTATTTCACACAACATAATCTCTTCCAATGCAGTCCATGCTGCTACAAAAGTTGGATATTCCTCCTTTCTGATGAAGGTGTAGTATTCCATTCTCTATATGTACCACATCTTCTTTAGCCATTCATCTGTTGGAAGGGCACCTTGGCTCTTTCCACGGTTTCACAATTGTGGCCATTGCTGCAATGAACATTGGGATACATATGGCCCTTCTTTTCACTACATCTGTATCTTTGGGGTAAATGCCCAGTAGTGAAATTGCAGGTCATAGGGTTGTTCTATTTTTAATTTTTTAAGGACTCTCCACACTGTTTTCCAAAGCAGCTGCACTAACTTGCATTCCCACCAAGAATGTAAGAGGGTTCCCCTTTCTCCGCAGCCTCTCCAACACTTGTTATTTCCTGTCTTGTTAATTTTGGCCATTCTGACTTGGGTAAGGTGGTGTCTCAGTGTGGTTTTGATTTGAATTTCGCTGAGAGCTAGTGATGTTGAACATTTTTTCATGTGTCTGTTAGCCATTTATATATCTTCCACAGAGAAATGCCTCTTCATGTCTCCTGCCCATTTTTTGATGCGTTCATCTTCTTTTTGGATGTTGAGGTTGAGTAGTTCTTTTTTTAAATATTGTATTTATTTATTTGACAGAGATAAACACAGCGAGAGAGGGAACACAAGCAAGGGGAGTGAGAGAGGGAGAAGCAGGCTTCCCGCCGAGCAGGGAACCTGATGCGGGGCTTGATCCCCAGTCTCCAGGATCAGGACCTGAGCTGAAGGCAGTCGCTTAACCAACTGAGCCACCCAGGTGCCCCTTGAGTAGTTCTTTATAGATCTTGGATATCAGCCCTTTTTCTGTAGTATCATTTGCAAATATCCTCTCCCATTCCATGGGTTGCCTCTTTGTTTTGTTGACTGTTTCCTTTGCTGTATAGAAGCCTTTTATTTTGATGAATCTCAGAAGTTCATTTTCACTTTTGTCTCCTTTGCCTTTGGAGACTTGTCTTGAAAGAAGTTGCTGTGGCCGATGTCAATGAGGTTACTGCCTATGTTCTCTTCCAGGATTTTGATGGATTCCTGCCTCACATTGAGGTCTTTCATCCATTTAGAGTTTGCCTTTGTGTGTGGTGTAAAAGATTGGGCTAGTTTCATTCTTCTATATGTAGCTGTCCAATTTCCCCAGCACCATTTATTGAAGAGACTATCTTTTTTCCACTGGATATTTTTTCCTGCTTTCTTGAAGATGATTTGACCATAGATTTGTGGGTCCATATTTGGACTCTCTACTCTGTTTCATTGGTCTTTTTGTCTGTTTTTGTGCCAGTACCATGCTATCTTGGTGATCACAGCTTTGTAATAAAGCCTGAAGTCAGGTAAGGCGATGCCCCCAGCTTTGTTTTTCATCTTAAACAATTCCTTAGCATTTCTGGGTCTTTTTTTGCTCCATATAAATTTTAGGATTGCTTATTCCAACAATTTGAAGAATGTTGGTGGAATTTTGATTGGATTGGCATTGAAAGTATAGATTGCTCTGGGCAGTATAGAAATTTTCACAATGTTTATTCTTCTGATCCATGAGCATGGAATGCTCTTCCATCTTTTTGTGTCTTGTTCAATTTCTTTCATTAGTTTTCTGTAGTTCTCATATAGATCCTTAACTTCTTTGGTTAGGTTTATTCCTAGGTTTCTTATGGGTTTTGGTGCTATAGTAAATGGAATCAATTCTCTGATTTCCCTTTCTATATTTTCATTGTTAGTGTATACGAATGCAACAGATTTCTGTGCATTGATTTTGTATCCTGCCACTTTACCGAATTGTTGTATGAGTTCTAGTAGTTTGGGGGTAAAGTCTTTTGAGTTTTCCCCGTAGATTATCATGTCACATGCAAAGAGAGAGAGAGTTTGACATATTCTTTGTGAAGGTGAATGCCTTTTATTTCTTTCTGTTGTCTGCTGTTGCTAGGACTTCTAACACTATGTTGAACAGTAGTGGTGAGAGTGGGCATCCTTGTCTTATTCCTGATCTCAAAAGGAAGG
Organism: Spilogale gracilis; assembly: GCA_004023965.1. Lineage (NCBI taxonomy): Eukaryota > Metazoa > Chordata > Mammalia > Carnivora > Mephitidae > Spilogale > Spilogale gracilis. The sequence goes on along the minus strand of PITA01010826.1, from coordinate 41,512 downwards.
CTGTCAGTGTTTCCACGTTGAGAATGAGATTTGCTGTGGGTTTTTCAAAGATAGATTTTATGAGGATGAGGAATGTTCCCCCTATCCCTATACTTTGAAGAGTTTTAATAAGGAACGGATGTTGTATTTGTCAAATGCCTTTTCTGCATCAATTGACAGTACCATGTGGTTCTTCTCTCTTCTCTTATTGATTTTTTCTATCATGTTGATTGATTTGCGAGTGCTGAACCACCCTTGCATCCCTGGGATAAATCCCACCTGGTCATGGTGGATAATCTTTTTAATGTATTGTTGGATCCTGTTAGCAAGGATCTTGTTGAGAATCTAGGCATCCGTATTCATCAGCGATATTGGTCTGAAGTTCTCCCTTTTGATGGGGTCTTTGTATGGTTTGGGGATTAGCTTTATGGAAAGAGTCTGGAAGTTTTCCTTCCATTCCTATTTTCTGAAACAGTCTCAGGAGAATAGGATTTATTTCTTCTTTGAATGTTGGTAGAATTCCGCAGGGAATCCGTCTGCTCCTGGTCTCTTGTTTTTTTTTTGTTGTTGTTGTTGTTTTTGTTTTTTTTTTTGGAGGTTTTTGATCACTGCTTCAGTCTCGTTACTATATATAGGTCTATTCAGGTTGTTAATTTCTTCCTGTTTCACTCTTGGAAGTTTATAGGTTTTGAAGAATGTATCCATATCTTCTATGTTGTTAAACTTATTGGCATATAATTGTTGATAGTAATTTCTGATGATTGTTTCTATTTCTTTGGTGTTAGTCGTGATATCTCCCCTTTCATTCATAATTTTATTAATTTGGGTGTTCTCCCTTTTCTTCTCGATTAGTTTGGCCAATGATTTATCGATCTTATAAATTCTTTCAATGAACCAGCTTCTAGTTTCATTGATGTGTTCTACTGTATCTCTAGTTTCTGATTCATTGATCTCTGCTCAAATCTTTTTTTTTTCTCTAATCTTAATTATTTCCATCTTGTGTGTGGGTTGGCTTAATTTGTTGTTGCTTTTCCAGTTACTTAAGGTGTAATGATAGCTGGTCTATGGATTTTAAAAGTTTTTTGAGTGTGGCTTGAATGGCTATGTATTTCCCCCTTAGGACTGCCTTTGCTGTATCTCATAGGTTTTGGATTGACGTATCTTCATTCTCATTGGTTTCCATGAAGTGTTTCAGTTCTTCTTTCATTTCCTGGTTGATCCACAGATTCTTGAGTAGGATCGTCTTTAGCTTCCAAGTGTTTGGTTTTCTTCTGAACTTTTTGTGTTGTGGTTGAGTTCCAGTTTCATGGCATTGTGGTCAGAGAATATGCAGAGAATAATCTCAATCTTCTGATTTCGGTTGAGCCCTGATATGTGACCTAGTATGTGGTCTATTCTGGAGAAAGTTCCATGTGCACTTGAGAAGAATGAGTATTCTGCTATTTTAGGGTGGAATATTCTGAATATATCTATGAGATCCATCTGGTCCAATGTGTCATTCAAGGTTCTTATTTCTTTGTTGATTTTCTGTGTAGATGACCTGTCCATTGCTGACAGTGGTGTGTTAAGATCTCCTACAATTAATGTATTCATATCAATATGATTATTTATTTTGCTTAACAGTTGGCTTATATAGTTGGCTGCTCCCATGTTCAGGGCATAAATATTTACAATTGTTAGATCTTCTTGCTGTATAGACCCTTTGAGAATGATGTAGTGTCCTTCTGTGTCTCTGACTACAATCTTAAATTAAAATCCAATTTGTCTGATATGAGAATCACTACCCCGGCTTTCTTTTCGGTTCCATTGGCATGAAAGATTGTCCTCCATTCCCTCACTTTCAATCTGGAAGTGTCTTTAGATTCAAAATGTGTCTCTTGTAAATAGCATATGTACAGGTCCTGTCGTTTTATCCAGTCTACAACCCTGTACCTTTTTATTGGTGCATTTAGGTCATTCACATTGAGAGTGATTATTGATAGATATGTTTTTATTGACATCATGTGGCCTGTGAAGTTCATGTTTCTATAGATTACCTCTGTAAATTTCTGTTCTGTGTCACTCTTGCATTTTGTTTCTCTTGTAGAGAACCCTCTTAATATTTCTTGTAGTGCTCACTTGGTGGTTGCATAATCTTTTCGACTTTGGCAGGCCTGGAAGCTCTTTATCTCTCTTTCCATTCTGAAAGCCAATCTTGTGGGTATATTATCCTTGGTTGCAGATTTTTTTTCATGTAATTTCCTGAATATGTCTTGCCAGCCCTTTCTGGCTTGCCAGGTTTCTGTGGATAAGTCTTACGTTATTTTGATGATCCTCCATCTCTACGTAAGGGATCGCTTCCCCTAGCTGTCCTTAAGACATATGCTTTGATTTTCTGATTCATGAATTTCACAATTATGTGCCTGGAGGTTTTTCTGGGGAGGGTGTCCTCTCTGCTTCTAGGACACGAACATTTGTTTCATTCCCCAGATTTGGGAAATTTTCATCCATGATTTGTTCCACTATGTCTTCTAGGATTCTCTCTCTCTCAACTCCTTCAGGGATTCCAGTAATGCCGGGAGCCAGCCCCAGCAACAGTCAGGTCCGAGGGTGAGGGAAGGCGTTGGCGCTTTTGAAATGCGGAGATCGAACTCAAAGGGTGGTGTACAGATCTCCTGAAAACACTGTTCTCAGGGCTCTTTATTTATAGCAGAGAGTTACATATTTTTTCAGGTGGAAACTATATGAACAAAGAGTTTCTTTAAGTGATGGATTATCAATCTTGAGTGACAATAGTGACAATAGTGTTTTTGAGGGTCCATTCAAAAACAGGATGTGCCTTGTGCCCTTGAGGTTCTCACACAACAAAATGGGATGTGCCTATTTCCTTGAAGGGTCTATGCAATAAAACAGGATGTGCCTGTTATATCCTAATCTATAGAATGATCAATCACAGGCAGAGGCATGTCCTGAACTACAGATGGTTCCTGCAAATCCTTATCTCATTAGAATGTTTTACTTCCCCCTAGCATAGGGAGGTGAATGAGTGGTCACACAAGCAGGAGGTTGCAATATCTAAGCTACTTATGTTAGAAAGGTTTTACTAAGTTTTAAAGTAAGTATGTTGTGCACTCACAATCCTACAATTATCATCCTTCATAAGGATTGGCATGAGAGGATTCAAAACTAAGAACAAGGGAAAGCATTAACTTGATTATAAATGAAGTGAGAGGAAATAGTGTTAAAGAATATAATAGTTAAACAGGCAAGGAACAATAGAAACAAATATGTTTTGGTGTCGATGACCGCAACTTTGCAGAGCTCCCTCACTTTGAGGGAGGATCATGGTGCTCCATGCCTCGCAGAGGGAGCTGATATGAGCGATCAGACTGCAGGTCTGTGGCACAAAAATTCTGATATTGGAGCATTTCATGGCATCATTTGTTTCCCTAATTCTATTTTCATGGGATTTTAACTTTTTGCTCCAAGACTTCTCTTGCTCCTCCTTCTAAATCCATCTGCCTTCCAAATCACTAATACAATCTTCAGCTTCACTTACTCTAGCTATTAGCATATTTAAATTAGCTTGCATCTCATTAATAGCCTTTCTAACCTCAGATTTCACTTATGTTATTAGAGCTTCTTTCTTGAGACTAATGTTCTTTTCCAAATTAGGCATTTCTTGGATGATTTCTACCCTGAATTCCATTTCTGTCATATTGTTTATGTTCATTTCCAGTAATTCTGTGACATGGGTTGCAGTCTCTGAGTTTTTCTTCTGTTGGTGGCGAGGAGTGGTTGAGGGGATGTATAGCTGAATATACCACTATCCAGGTGAAGTGGTCGCTGGAAGGTTTTGAAGCAATCATAAGTCACCACTGAAAAGGAAGAAGAATGAAAAAAGAGAGAGAATAAGAGAAAGAAAGCAAGAAAGAGAACCCATCCAGAGTCGGCCCCAATGGTAGGATTTATATGGTGCAAAAGTACAACAGAGTAAAGAAAAAGACCATCAAGAGGTAAAGAAAGTTGAAGAGATCAAAATGCTAAGCCCTACCTGAATGACCCCCAAGACCAGTATTTATATATAACAAAGGCATAAACAATTACACAGAAACACTGACAGAATAGGGCAGGGAGGTGAGTGCAAACACTCCTGTGAGCAAGGAAAGTATTTCAGATCCTCCTGGGTTTGTCTTGTTATTATTGTTAGAGGAGTCCACTTTCTAATGATATAGGGAGATTAGAACTGGTTTGTATATAGGGGTAGTATTGAATAGGAATTCAGGATTACCTTGAAGCTTATAACTATTTGTATATTTAAAAGAAAAAAGAATAAAGGAAAGAAGAGAGAAGAAAGGAAAAAAAAACAGAAAAAACAAACGAGAAGCAACAGCAACATCAACAACACAAAACACAGGTATGTGTTTGCAAATATTTCAACGTAAAAATTATCATGGAGTGTTGTATTAAGTATCACATATAATAAGTGGATTAAAAATTAAAAGAATAAAAACCATGAGAATGAATTTTTAAATTTAAAGTGGAAACTTTAAAAGTAAAAATAAAAAACCAGTTAAAAAGGAAAATAAAGTGAAAAGCTGTATCTATAAAGCATACAGCTTTTGGGGTACTACTAGGTGCTTAATATTTTGCCTTTCCACCAATGTTGTGGGTTTACAGTTTTGGTGTTGTCGTATTGTTCTTCTGGCTTGCCTTCTGGGCAAGGGGCCTTTCAGTTCCTTATATCTGGGCTGGGTCTCCGCCCCCTTCCTAGGGGCTGGGCTCCATGGCAACCAGGTTTTCAGGCTTTAGTTCTCTGGAGGATTTGTTGTTTTGTGGCTTTTTGCAGCTTTTCAGTAAGTCAGGTCCAAGCAAGATGTCTGTGCCCAGACCTCTTTTCCAGAGAGAGCCCTCAGCTAGCAACCCTCTGAATGGTGCAGGGCTCACAGCCTCTCCCTGTATCTTCCCCCTTGACTGCTTGTCACAACTGGGTGCACCTGCAACCACTGATTAGATTGGCACCTGAAGCCCCCGCTTGTCATTTTGCTCCTGCATCACAGAAAACACAACTGATTTTGGGTCGTGCAACCTTGTCTTGGCCCAGGGAGTCTGTGGTGCACACCCACGCAGGAGGGACTGAGATCCCATAGCCCCAATCGATGCACTCAAGTCTGCAAAATCGCCTCCCCTGGGGGGTCTGCGCCTGGCCCAAGGGGTGCAGAAAGGCAGTGTAGAGAAAAAAAAAAAGCAGTGGAGGAAAAAAATGGCAGAAAAAAAGTGGCAATTTTAAAAGACAATCCTCTCTGCAGTGTTCCCTTACATGGCACCGGGGCATGCTTTCTCTCCGCAGATCAACATCTCCATTTCCCCGGCTGCCCCTCAGGCTCTCCATTTTTGTCTGCTTTCAATCAGACTGTAATATGCTGTTGTTCCCTAAACACAGAGCACTTTCATGCTGGGGTATTGCTTTCCAATGGGTCGCCTCTGTGGGCTTCCTTCCCCACATCTCTTTGTCTTTGGATATCCCTCTGATCACTCTCACTCCACTCTACCTCTTTGTTGATTCTCTTCTTCCGCGGTAGAGATCCAGAAGTGTGAAAAATTACATTTCAGGCTGATTTCGTGGGTGTTCACAGTGTACTTGCAGTGTTTTTTGCAGGAATTCAGCTCACTTCAGGGGACTCCCCCAAATGGGGTCCCCCAGCTTTCTGCCATCTTCACTCTGAGCTTTTCCTTTAAGTCCAGGAACATGACAGGGATGCTCATTCTCACCACTGTTGTTCAACATAGAACTAGAAGTCCTAACCTCAGCAATCAGACAACAAAAATAAAGAAAATGTATTCAAATTGGCAAAGAATTCAAACTCTCTCTTTTCACAGATGACATGATATTTTATGTGGTAAACACAAAAGACTCCAACCCCAAATTACTATAACTCATACAATAATTCAGTAATGTGTCAGGATACAAAAGAAATGCTCAGAAATCAGTTGCATTTCTATATGCTATATGTGTTTGAATAATATGATATTAAGGAATTGATTCTATTCACAATAGCATCAAAAACCATAAGATTTATAGGAATAAACTTAAAGAGATAAAGGATCTATACTCTAGAAACTGCAGAATATTTATGAAAGAAATGGAAGAAGACACAAACTGATGGAAAAACAAGAATAAATATTGTGGAAATATCTATGCTACCCAGAGCAATCTATGCTTTTAATGTGATCTCTAGCAAAATGACATTGACATTTTTTGCAGAGCTGGAACAAACGATCCTAAAATTTGGATGGAACCAGAAAGGACCCTGAATTACCAGGAGATTGCTGAAAATGAAAACCAAAGTTGAGGACATCATAACGCCTGTATTACAAAGCTGTGATCATCAAGAGAGCATGGTATTGGCACAAAACAGACACATAGATTAGTGGAACAGTACAGGGATCCCAGAAATGGACCCTGAACTCTATGATCAACTCTTCTTTGACAACAACAGAAAGAATATCCAATGGAAAAAGGACAGTCTCTTCAATAAATTGTGCTGGGAAAATTGGGTAGCCACATGCCAAAGAATGAAACTGGACCATTCTCTTACACCATACACAAAGATAATCTCAAAATGGATGAAAGACCCAATGTGAGACAGGAATCCTTCAAAATCCTAGAGGAGAACATAGGCAGTTAACCTCTTGGACATCAGCCACAGCAAATTCTTTCAAGGCACGTCTCCAAAGACAAGGAAAACAAAAGCAAAAATGATCTTTTGGGACTTAAACAAGATAAAAAGCCTCTTCACAGCAAAGTAAACTGGCAACAAATGTAAGCGGAGATATTTGTAAGTGGCATTAGAGATAAAGGTCTGGTATCCAAACAGACATGTCACAAACAGAAGATGGAAGAAGACATGAACAGACCCTTCTCCAAAGAAGACATACAAATAGTTTACATACACATGAAAAGTATTCAATATCACTAGCCATCAGGGAAATTCAAATCAAAACCACAATGAGATACCACCTTACATCAGTCAGAATGGCCAAAATTAACAAAGGCAAAGGAAGCAAGGGGGGAAATGAACTATTGGGACTTCATCAAGATAAAAAGCCTTAAAAATATATAAAAAGCTTTGCACAGCAAAAGAAACAGTCAACAAAACCAAAAGACCACAGACAAAATGGGAGAAGATATTTTCAAATGACATATCAGATACATGTCTTGTATGCAAAATCTGTAAAGAACCTATCAAACTCAACACCCAAGGGACAAATAAATAAAGAAATGGGCAGAAGACATAGACACTTCTGCAAAGAAGACATCTGAATGGCCAACAGACACATGAAAAAGTGATATTCCTAGGGCGAAGTTGTTGTAGCTGAGGTCAAAGACATTGCTTCTTGTGTTCTCCTCATGGATTCATATAGATTCCTGTCTCACATTGAGGTCTTTCTTCCATTTTGCATCTGTTTTTGTGTATGGCATAAGGAAATGGTTGAGTTCATTCTTCTGCATGTGGCTTTCCAATTTTCCCAACACCATTTGTTGAAAAGACTTTCTTTCCATTGGACATTCTTCCTGCTTTGTCAAAGATTAGTTGATCATAGAGTTGAGGGTCCAATTATGGGCTCTCTATTCTGTTCCATTGATCTATATGTCTATTTTTGTGCCAGTACCATACTGTCTGGATGATTTTAGCTTTATAATAGAGCTTGAAGTCTGGAATTGTGATGCTGTTAACTTTGGTTTCCTTTTTCAACATTCTTCTGTCTATTCAGGGCCTTTTCTAGTTCCATATAAATTTTAGTATTATTTGTTCCATTTCTTTGAAAAAAGTTGATGGTGTTTTGATTGAGATTGCATTAAATATGTAGATTGCTCTACATAGCATAGACATTTTCACAATATTTGTTCTTCCAATCCATAACATTTCAATTTCTTTGTGTCTTCCTCAATTTCTTTCATGAGTACTTTATAGTTTCTGAGTACAGATTCTTTGATTTTTTGGTTAGGCTTATTTCTAGGCACCTTATGGTTTGGGGTGCAATTGTAAATGGGATCAACTGTTTATTTTCTCTTTCCTCTGTCTTGTTGGTGTAGAGAAATGCAACTGGTTTCTGTGCATTGATTTTTATATCTTGACACTATACTGAATTCCTGTATGAGTTCTAACAGTTTTGGAGTGGAGTCTTTTGGATTTTCCACATAAAATATCATCAACTGCAAAGAGTGAGAATTTGACTTCCTCTTTGCCAATTTGGATGAATTTTATTTATTTTTTGTTTTCTGATTGCTGAGGATAGGACTTGTGGTTGAGCTCTACGTTGAATAGCAGTGGTGATAGTGGACAGTTCTGCCATGTTACTAACCTTAAGGGTAAATCTCTCAGGTTTTTCCCATTGAAAATGATATTCACTGTGTGTTTTTCATAGATGGATTTTTATACTGAGGTATGTACCATCTGTGCCTACACTGTGAAAAGTTTTGATCATGATAGGATGCTGTACTTTGTCAAATGCTTTTTCTGCATGTATTGAGAGTATCACATGATTCTTGTTCTTTATTTTGTTAATGTATTATATCACATTGATTGTCTTGTGGATATTGAACCAACCTTGCAGTCTAGGTATAAATCGCACTTGGTCATGGTGAATAATCCTCTTAATGTTCTGTTGGATCCTATTGGTTAGTATTTTGGTGAGAATATTTGCATCCATGTTCATCAGAGATATTGATCTGTACTTCTCCTTTTTGATGAGGTCTTTGTCTGATTTTGGGATCAAGGTAATGTTGGCCTCATAAAATGAGTTTAGACATTTACCTTCCATTTCTATTTTTTGGAACAGTTTAAGGAGAACAGGTATTATTTCTTCTTTAAATGTTTGGTAGAATCCCCCTGGGAAACCATCTGGCCCTGGGCTCTTGTTTGTTGAGATACTATTGATGAGTTCTTCAATCTCCTTACTGGTTATGGGTCTGTTTAGGTTTTCTATTTCTTCCTAGTTCAGTTTTGATAGCTAATATATTTCTGGGAATGCATCCATTTATTCCAGACTGTCAAATTTGCTGGCATATAGTTGGTCATAATACGTTCTTATAGTTGTTTGTATTTCTTTGGGGTTGCTTGTGATCACTCCTCTTTCATTCATTTCGTTATGTCCTTTCTCTTTTCTTTTTGATAAATCTTGTTAATTCTTACAACAAACTAGATCCTAGTTTCATTAATCTGCTCTACTGTTCTTTTGGTTTCTATTTCATTGATTTATGCTCTGATCTTTATTATTTCTCTTCTCCTGCTGGTTTTAGGCTTTATTTGCTGCTCTTTCTCCAGCTCTTTTAGGTGTAGGGTTAGGTTGTGTATTTGAAACCATTCTTGTTTCTTGAAAAAGGCTTGTATTACTATATACTTTCTTTTCAGGACCATCTTTGCTGTATCCCAAAGATTTTCAACAGTTGGGTTTTTATTTTCATTGTTTTCATGCATTTTAAAAATTATTCTTTAATTTCTTTGTTGACCCATTCATTCTTTAGTAAGATGTTATTTAACCTCCATGTATTTGAGTTCTTTCAAACTTCCTTTTATGGTTGATCTCTAGTTTCAAAGCACTGTGGTCTGAAAATATGCAGGGAATGATCCCAATCTTGTGATACCCATTGAGACCTGATTTGTGACCAGGATGTGATCTATTCTGGAGAATGTACCATGTGCACTTGAGAAGGATGTGTATTCTGTTGCTTTGGGATAGAATGTTCTGAATATATCTGTGATGTCCATCTTGTCCTGTCTGTCATTTAAAGTCTTTATTTCCTTGTTGATCTTTTGCTTAGATGGCCCGTCCATTTCAGTGAGGGGCATGTTAAAGTTCCCTAATATTATTGTATTATTGTCAATGTGTTTCTTTGATTTAGTTATTAATTGGTTTATATAATTTGCTACTCCCATGTTAGAAGCATAGATATTTAAAATTGTTAGATCTTCTTGTCAGATAGACCCTTTAAGTATGATGTGGTATCCTTACTCATCTCTTATAGTCTTTGGCTTAAAATCAAATTTATCTGATAGAAGGATGGCCACCCTATCTTTCTTTTGATGTCCATTAGAATGTAACATTTTTTTCTACCCTCTCACTTTAAATCTGGATGTGCCTTTGGTTCTAAAATTAGTTTCTTGGAAACAGCATATTGATGGGTCTTTTTTTGTTTTTGTTTTACCCATTTTGATACTCTGTGTCTTTTGATTGTGGCATTTAGCCCATTTAAATTCATAATTACTACTGAAAGATATGAATTTAATGCCTCTGTATTGCCTGTAAGGTGACTGTTACTGTATATTGTCACTGTTCCTTTCTGGTCTGTTACTTTTAGGCTCTCTCTTTGCTTAGAGGACCTCTTTCAATATTTCTTGTAGGGCTAGTTTTGTGTGTGCAAATTCTTTTAGTTTTTTTTTTATTTGTCCTGGAAGATTTTTATCTTTCCTATTTTCTATGACACATAGCTGGATATAGTATTCTTGGCTGTATATTTTTCTCACTTAGTGCTCTGAATATATTATGCCAGTCCTTTATGGTCTTCTAGGACTTGTGGATAGGTCTACTGCCAGTCTAATATTTCAGCCATTTTATGTTAAAGACCTCTTGTCCTGAGCTTCTTTCAGGTCTTTGTCACTGAGACTTGTTTTACTATTTGATGATAGGGTGTTGACCTATTTGTGTTGATTTTGAGGGATGGTCTTTGTGCCTCCTGGGTTTTGATACTTGTTTCCATCCCCATATTATGGAAATTCTCTGCTATTATTTGTTCCAATATACCTCCTGCCCCTCTTTCTCTTCCTCTCCTGGGATCCCAATTATTCTAATAATTGTGTCATCTTATGGTATCACTTATCTCTTGAATTCTTTCCTTGTGCCACAGTAGTTGTTTATCTCTCTTTTTCTCAGCTTCTTTATTCTCTAACATTTGGTCTTGAATATCACTAATTCTCTCTTCTGTCTTATTTATCCTAGCAGTAAGAGCCTCCATTTTTTATTGCACCTCATTATCAGCTTTTATGGTTTTATCTTGGTTAGATTTTAGTTATTTTATTTCTCCAGAAAGTGGTTTTATTTCTCCAGAAATGGATTCTCTAGTATCTTCTATGCTTTTTTGAAGCCAAGCTAGCATCTTGATAATTGTCTTTCTGAACTCCAATTCTGACATCTTACTAATTTCTGTACTGATTAGGTCCTTATCCACTGGTACTGATGCTTATTATTTATTTATATTTTTTGAGGTGAGTTTTTCCGTCTTGTCATTTTATCCAGATAAGAATAGATTAATGAGAGAACAAAATACTAAAAGGGTTGCAATGGCCCTAGAAAATATACACTAACAAAATCAGAAGAGACCCAAAACCAGGGGAGACAAAAGAAGAAAAAAAATTTATATGTTAGACTTTTGGATAGAACAGAACCACAGTCTTGATTTGAGGTGCATTTTGGTTTGTTAGAAGAAACTTCCTCCTTTGGTAGTGCCTGAGTGGCTCAGTTGGTTAAGGGAATGCCTTTGGATCAGGTCATGTTCCCAGAGACCGGAGATAGAGCCCCACATCGGGCTCCCTGCTTGGCAGGAAGCCTGCTTCTCCCTCTCTCACTCCCCCTGCTTGTGTTTCATCTCTAGCTGTGTTTCTCTCTGTCAAATAAATATATAAAATATTAATAAAAGAATAACCTGCCTCCTAAATTTTTAAAAGAAAGAAAGAAACACACACACACACACACACACACACACACACACACATATATATATATATATATATATATATATATATATATGTAAACATGATAAAGGGATGGTATATGAATGTAAAGATGAAAATTAAAAAAGATTCTAAAAAAGGAATTGATAAGATAAAAAGTTGGTTGAAGAAAGAAAATAAAAAGAAAGAGAGAATGTGATCAAGCTGGGACTAGAACAAAGCCATGCACTAGATTTAGGGTATATTTAGATCTGTTAGAAGAAACTGTATCCCAAAATTTTAAAGAAAAACTTATGTGTATACAAAAAAAAATGATTAACTATAATGAATGGGTCGAATATAACAATAAAAATTTAAAAAGTTTTTTTAAATGATATTGCTTAGATAAAATAATTTTAAAAGGTTAAAATAAGAATGAGGAAAAAATTTTAAAAGTAGAATAAAAAATAAAATTTAAGAAATTTAACTTTGGAAGACTAAAGAATGATGTGAAAAAAAGCCATGAATTCTATGTGCTGCCTTCCCATACCTCTGGAGTTCCATAGTTCTCATTGATTGGTGAACTTTGTCTTCACTGGTTGTTCTTGGTGATCTTCTGGGGGAGGAGCCTGTTGCAGTCATTCTCAAATGTCTTTGTCCAAAGCAGAATTGCACCACCCTTGCCAGGGGCCAGGCTATGTAATCTCCCCTGTTTTGTTCTTGGTAGCTTTTGTTCCCTGAATGATTTCCGTACAATTTTGGAGGATGAGAATGAAAATGGCAGCTTTCCAATCCTGACCAAGAGGAGGCAAAAGCTCAGGGCCCCACTCAGTGCAACCTCAAAGAAAAGCAGTCATTCATTCCTGTCTCCCTGGTCTCCAGTCACACTCTGTGCTCACCCAGCCTGGGAACAAGCATTTGTATCTCTTGAACACAACCCTGCTTGGAGTCTCCAAACCCAGCAGATCCCTGCAGTGCACTCCCGCACCACCACTCCTGGAGGGGGAAGGAGGGGTCTTCTCAGGTTTGCCACTTGTGGGGTCCCTGCTTAAAGACCAGTGGCCTGACTGTGCCTCAGATCACTGTTTAAGGTAACCCCAAGCTGAGATCCCACTCCTTGGCTCTGTCTCTGCAGCTGACTTCTCTGCTCCAATACTTGAGAGCTCTGCTGCACTCAGGCATGCCTGGTCTTTGTTTTATCCTGTAGGTCCTGAGACCACACTGTTCCAACGAGGGCTCCTCCCCCCCACTTAGCCTCTGGAGTGACATTCGTCAGTGGAGCAGACTTCTAAAAGTTCCTATTTTGTGCGCCGCTGTGCTACTGCTTGCAGGAGCCGCCTCCCACCCCCCCCCACCAGCAACCTATCTTCTGGTACATCGCCTCGGATTAACTTCTCCACACATCCTACCTTCTAGAAAGTGGTTGCTTTTCTGTTCCTAGAATTGCTGCTATTCTTCTTTTCAATCTCCTGTTGAGTTTATGGGTTCAGAATGGTTTGATGCAATGTCTAGCTGAATTCCTGGAACCCAAAGATAGTTACATCTCCTACTCCTCGGCCATCTTGATCCCCTCCAGATTTTTTGTCTTTTTTTTCATGGTTTGAATGCAATATGCTGTTTATAGATTTTGAATACTAGCCCTTTTGTGATATGTCATTTGTGAGTATCTTCTCCGTTTGCCCTTTAGTTTTGTTGATTATTTCCTTTGCTGTGTAAGGAATTTATTTTTCTTTTTCAACATCACTTTGGCTATTCATGATCTTTTCTTGTTCCATATAAATTTTAGAACTATTTATTCTAGCTCCTTGAAAAGTGCTGTTGTTAGTTTTAGAGGGCTTGAATTGAATGTGTATATTATTTTGTGGAGTGTAGATATTTTAACATTTGTTCTTCCATTCCATGAACATTGGGTGTTTTCCCATTTCTTTGTGACTTCCTCAATTTATTTCATAAGTGCTCTCCAGTTTTCAGAGTACAGAACTTCAGCCCCTTTAGTTAGGTTTATTACTAGGGATCCTATGGTTCTTGGTGAAATTCTAAATGGGATAGGTCCCTTCATTTTTCATTCTGATGCTTTACTGTTAGTGTATAGAAATGCAACAGACTTCTGTGTATTGATTTTTATATCCTGTGACTTTGCTGATTCCTGCATCAATCCTAGCAATTTTTCAGTGCAGTCTTTTGGGTTTTCTATATAGGGTGTCATGTCCTTCTGCAAAGAGTGAAAGTTTGACTTCTTTCTCAATTTTGATGCCTTTTATTCCTTCTTGTTGTCTGATTGTTGAGGCTAGGTCTTTCAGTATTATACTGAAAAATAGTGGTGAGAGTGAACATCCTTATGTTCCTGATGTTAAGGTAAAAGCTCTCAGTTTTTCCACTTGAGGATCATATTATCTGTGAGTCTTTCATATACGGCCTTTATGATGGTGAGGTATGTTCCCTTTATCCCTACATTTTGAAGAGTTTTAATCACAAAACAATGCATATTTTGTCAAATGCTTTTTATGCATCAACTGAGAGGATCATATGGTTCTCATCCTTTCTTTTATCAATGTGGTCTATCACACTGATTGATTTACAAACGTTGAACCACCTTTGCAGCCCAGGAGGTGAGACCTGGTTTGTAATACAGTATGTGATAGATTCTGGAGAATGTACCATGTGTGCTGAAAAAGAATGCGTCTTTTGCTAGCTTAGAGTGGACTACCTTGTATATATCTATTAAGTCCATCTGGTCCTGTGGGTCATTTTAAGCCCATCTTGCCTTTTTGATGTTCCAGTTAGATGTGCCCATTGCTGTGAGGGGGAAGCTAAAGTACCCCACTATTATTGTGTCATTATCAGTGAACTTTTTAAGCTTTGTTATTAATTCATTTATATATTTGGTTGTCTCTGTTACTGTCTAGTGTTTGATACTTTTGGTCTTCCTTCCATTCAAAGGGTCTTCTTTAGTATTTCTTCTATTCTGGTTTAGCATTTATAAATTCCTTCAGCTTTTACTTGGCTTAGAAACTCTATCTCTTCTACTATTCTGAATGACAGCCTTGCTGAATAAAGTACTGCTGGCTATACATATAACCCACACGCATGTTGAATATGTCATCCTAGTCTTTTCTGGCCTCCAGGTCTGCATGGTCAGGTGTGCTGCCAGCCTTATATTTCTATTATTTTAGGCTAAGGACCTTTTCTCTCAAGCTGCTTTCAGATTTCACTCTTCATCTTTATAATTTGCATGTGTCACTGATATGCCATTTTCACCTACTATATTGATTCTGAGGGGAGTTCTCTGTGTCTCCTGGACTTGAATGCCTGTTTCCTTCCCCAGATTAGGGAAGTCCTCAGTTATAATTTGTTCAAATAAATCTTCTGCTCCCCTTTCCTGCTCTTTTTATTTTTGGTCCTTATGGTACACAACAAGATCCTAGCTGAAAGGGTCCAACAGTACATTAAAAAGATTATCCCCCATGACCAGGTGGGATTATCCCTGGGATGCAAGGGCAGCTCAACATTTGCAAATCAATCAATGTGATAGAAGAAATCAGTAAGAGAAGGGAGAGGAACCATATGGTTGTCTCAATTGATGCAGGAAAACCATTTGACGAAATACAGCAATGGTTCCTGATTAAAAGTCTTAGAGTATAGGATTAGGGGAACATTCCTCAACCTAATAAAATCTATCTATGAAAAATTCATAGCGAATATTATTCTCAATGGGTAAAAGCTGACAGCCTTCCCATTGAGGTTAGGAACAATACAAGGATGCCCACCCACACCATTGTTGTTCAACATAGTATTAGCAGTCCTAGCAAAACCAATCAGAAAGCAAAAGAAAATAAATGTCGGGGTGCCTAGGACCCCGTCCCTTGCTACATAAGTGTTCACAAAATGGCGGCTGGCAGATTGCCCATATACCGCCAGAATTGTGATAAACAACTGACGAGCGCCTTCCAGCTGAGTAACAAGGACTCGTGGCTGCATGAGAACAACCTCCTGATTGACCAGCATGTGAACAGCCTCCTGATTGGCTGCTATGTTGTATATAAGCCGAGGGACTTTCTGGAGGGGGGAGATATACATAAAATTATGCGGAGGGAATGAAGGGGAGATACCTGTGCGGGAAGGAGAAGAATAAAACGGCCACTTGTACCAGTTTCGTGTTGCGTCCTCTCTGTGGGTGGGGAGAACGTGACAAATAAAAGGTATTCAAATTGGCAAGGAAGGAGTCAAACTCTATCTCTTTGCAGATGACATGATACTTTGTGTGGAAAACCCAAACATTCTATTCCCAAATTACTAGAATTTATACAACAATTCAGTAATGTGGCAGTGTACAAAATCAATATCCAGGAATAAGTTGCGTTCTTGTACAAAAATATAGAAAAGGAAATTAGAGAATTGATTTCATTTACTATAGCACTAAAACTATAAGATACTGTGGAATAAACCTCACCAAAGAGGTAAAGGATCTGTAATCAAAGAACTCCATAGCACTGATGAAATTGAAGAAGACACAAAAAGATGGAAAAAACATTCCATGCTCATGGATCGAAAGAATAAATAGTGTTAAAATGTCTATACTGGACAGAGAAATCTATACTTTCAATGCCATACCGGTAAAAATTCCACCAGCATTTTTCAAAGTGTTAGAACAAACAATCCTAAAATTGGTATGGAACCAGAAAAGACCCAGAATTGCTAAGGAAATGTTGAAAAAGAGTAACAAAGCTGGGGGCATCTTATTACCTGATTTTAAGCTTTATTACAAAACTGTGATCACCAAGACAGCATGGTACTGGCACAAAGAAAGACACATAGACTAATGGAACAGAGTAGAGAGTCCAGATATGGACTCTCACCTCTATGGTCAAATAATCTTCAACAACCCCAGAAAAAATATCCAGTGGAAAAAAGACATTCTCTTCGATAAATGGTGCTGGGAAAATTGGACAGCTATGTATAGAAGGATGAAACTTGACCACTCTCTTACACCATACACAAAGATAAATTCAAAATGGATGAAAGACCTCAAAGTGAGACCAGAATCTATCAAAATCCTAGAGGAGAAATAAGTAGTAACGTCTTTGACATTGGCTACAGCAACTTCTTTCAAGACACGTCTCCAAGGACAAAGGGAAGAGAAGTGAAAATCAGCTTTTGGGACTTCATCAAAATAGAAAGCTGCATAGCAAAGGAAACAATCAACAAAACAAAGAATTTAACCACGGAATGGGAGAAGATATTGGCCAATGACACTACAGACAAAGGGCTGATATCCAAGATCTATAAAGAACCTCTCAATGTCAACACCCCCAAAAAGGATGATCACATCAAAAAATGAGCAGAGGATATGATAAGATACTTCTCCATAGAGGAAATACAAATGGCTAATAGACAAATGAAAAAATATTCATCATCATTAACCATTAGGGAAATTCAAATCAAAACTACATTGAGATACCACCTTACACTAGTTAGAAAGGTCAAAATTAATAGGACAGGATACAACAAATGTTGGAGAGGATATGGAGAAAGGGGAACCCACTTACCCTATTGTTGGGAATACACATTGGTATAACCACCTCGGAAAACAGTGTGGAGATTAATTAACAAATTAAAAATAGAGCTACCTTATGACCCAGCAATTGCACTACTGGGTATTTACCCCAAGGATACAGAGGTAGTGAAAAGAAGGGCCATATTTACCCCAATGTTCATAGCAGCATTGACCACAGTTGCCAAACTGTGGAAAGAGCCATGGTGGCCTTTAATAGATGATTAGATAAAGAATATATGGTCCATATATACAATGAAATATTATGCCTCCTTCAGAAAGATGGATACTCAAGTTTTGTATCAACATGGATGGGATTGGAGGAGATTATGCTGAGTGAAATAAGCAAGAAGAGAAAGTCAATTATCATATAGTCTCACTTACTTGTGGAGAATAAGGGGTAACATGGAGGACATTAGAGAAGGAAAGGGAATGTAAACTGGGATAAATAAGAGATGAAGATAAAGCATGAGAGACTCTGGACACTGAGAAACAAACCGAGGGTTTTAAAAGGGGGGGATGGGTGAGCCTGGTGGTGGGCGTTAAGGAGGGCACATATTACATGGAGCCCTGGGTGTGGTATGTAAACACTGAATCTTGGAACACTGAAAAAATAAAATAAAATAAAGTATTAAAAAAACAATAGGTATTAAATTTTTCTTTAAATATCTGGTAGAATTCCATAGGCTTCCCTTTGTCCCTGGACTCCTTTGGGATATTTTTGACCACTGATTCAATTTCATTGCTAGGTATGGGTCTGTTCAGGTTTTGTATTTCTTCCTGTTCAGTTTTGTTAGTTTATATGTTTCTAGGAATTAATCTATTTTTTCCATATTGCCTAATTTATAGGTATATTATTGCACATAATGAGGGCACGAATTGTATGTTGCAGTGAATGTGAGGCATAAACAATGAATCTTGGAACACTGAAAAAATAAAATAAATTATTAAAAAATAAAAAAATAAAAATAAAAAAGAAACAAAAAAGCACATAATATTCTCTTACAATTGGTTGTATTTCTTTGGTGTTTATTGTGAACTCTTCTCTTTCATTTATGATTTTATTTATTTGGGTCCTTTCTATCTCTTTCTTTTTGATAAATCTGATTAGGGTTTTATCAATCTTATTAATTCTTTCAAAGAGCCAGTTCCTAGTTTTATCAATCTGTTGTGTTCTTTTGATTTCTCTATCATTGGTATTTCTGCTCTAATTTTTATTATCCATTTTCTTCTGCTGGACTTAGGCTTTATTTGTTGTTCTTTTTCCAGCTCCTTTAGGTGTAAGGCTAGATTTTGTATTTGAGACTTTTTTCTTGATAAAGGCCTATATTGCTATTCATATCCCTCATAGTACCATCAAAGACCCACCAGAAAGGAGTATTACAGACCAATAACCCTGATGAACATGGATGCAAAATATTCTAGCCAAGGTACGAGGTAATAGGATCCAACAATACATTAAAATGATTACTCACTATGACTAAGTGAGATTCAGTCCTGGGTTGCAAGGATGGTTCAACATCTGGAAAACAAATCAACGTGATATACCACATTAATAAAAGCAGGACAAGAAACATATAATATTCTCAATTGATGCCAAAAAATATATCAAAATCCAGTATCCTTTCTTGTTAGAAACTCTCTTTCATGAAGGGATAAAGAGAACACACCTTAACATCATAAAAGCCATATATCACAAACCCACGGTGAATATCATCCTCAACTGGGAAAAACTGACAGCTTTACCTCTAAGGTATGGAACACAAGAAGGATGTCCACTTTCACTACTGTTTTTCAATGTAGTAATGGAAGTCCTGGAACCAGCAATCATACAACATAAAGAAATAAAATCCATCCAAATCAGTGAAGAAAAAGTCAGAATTTCACTCTTCACAGAGGACATGATACTCTATGTGGAAATATCACAAGATTCCACCAAAAAATGCTAGAACCAATATAGGAATTTAGCAAAGCTTCAGGATATACAGTCAATTCATAGAAGTCAGTTGCTTGTCTATACAGTAATAATGAAGCAGATGAAAGAAAAATCAAAGAATCAATTCCATTTAAAATTGTGCCAAAAGGTAAGAGGGTAAAGATGGAAGAAAAGTAAGAGACCCTGTTTCAAAGGGTCCCTGATGTGAGCTAAATATCTACCAGAACACTGTGAACACTCATGAAATCAGCCTGAGATGTAAGACTACACATCCCTGGGTCTCTATCAGTGAAGATATAAAGCAGAGCGCTCAGACTGATTTTGGAGGAGAAACAGAAGGGGGAAGGAGCCACAAGAAGTGACCCATTGGAAAGTAATACCCCAATATGAAAGTGCCCTCTGCTTGGGGAGCAGAATCAAATTGCAGTCTGGTTAAAAGCATTCAAAAACAAAGGGTCTTAAGAGGCAATGGGGGAATGTGATGGACTACTCATAGGAGCATAAAACTGTGGCTCTGGCCTGTAGTAGAAAGTGCTCCCCTGTGCTGCCTGAGGGAACCTGGAGGTGGGGAAAGCCCCTGAATCTATGCAGGGACCAAAGTTTGGGCTAGGCATGTGCAACTTGCAACAAAGGACACTCTTCCCACAGCCTTCCACGTGTTGAGCAGGTCCATAGGGTCCTAGTGCACCCAGCATGGGTGTGGGCTCCAGAGAGTGTCCGAACAGTTACAAGCTCACACGTACCTATATCACTCGTGGTTTCTGTGGCAAGGGAGTAAATAGACAAGTGTGGACCTTGGGTATCATTCTGGATAGCGACTGGGGGTGTGTGCTACCTATGAGACGTGGTGGAGTGCAGGGGAGAGTGTAGAGGGAGAATCTGTGTGCTCCACACCATCCAGAGGGGAGCAAACTGAGACTTCTCTAAGACAGAAGTCTGGGTGTGAACAACTTTCTTTGCCCTGACTTTCCAGAAAGCTGTAAAAAGCTGCAAAATGCCACAAAAGAAAAAAACTCTAGAGAACAAAAGCCTGAAAACCCGATTTCCATAGAGTCCAGCCCCTTGATAGGGCTGGGGAGACTCAACATTGACTGAAAAACAGCAAGGCAGGCCCCTCCCCCAAAAGACAAGCCAGAAGAACAAGAGGACAACCACCAATGGGTATCCATAAAACTGCAAAATCCCAACATCAGGGTAAGAAAAATATATTAAGTTCCTAGTATTACCCCCAAACCTGTATATTTTATACATGCAGCTTTTCATTATATTTTCTTTTTAACTTCATTTCATTTTTTTATTTTTAAGTTTTTGTTTTAAATTTAAATTCATTCTCATGGTTCTTGTTCTTTTATTTTTTAACCCACTTATTATTATGTGATATTTAATATAAAATTCCATAATAACTTTTTATCTTGAACTTTTTTCATACACATACTTGTGTTTCTTCCTTTCTATTTTCTTTTAAATATACATATAGATATAATCTTCAAGGTAATTTCTAATTCCTATTCAATACTACCCCCATATATACACAAGTTTTAATTTCCCTATATCTCTAGAAAGTGTAGTCCTCTAGCAATAACAAGATACACCCAAGAAGAAATGAAATTAGTTTCCTTGCCTACAACAAGAGCTTGTACTCACCTTCCCATCCTATTCTTCTGTAAGTGTTTCTGTGTATTTGGTTTTGACTTAGTAATATATAAATACTGTTCTGGGGGGTAGTTTGGGCTGGGCTTTGCTTTTGATTTTTTATCTTTTACTTTCAAATGTCTTTTTGTTTATTCTTTTTTGGTTTTTGTGCCATATTAATCCTACTATTTGAGTCCATTTTGGCCAGGTGTTTTCTTGCTTCTTTTCTCTTTTTATCTCTCTTTTTTCTTTCTTCTTCCTTTTTGGTGGTGACTTCTGATTGCCCTGAAACCTACCAATGATAAACTTGCCTGGATCATGGTTGATATATTCAGCTATACATCCCTTCACTCCTCACCAAAATGACTCAGAGGAGGAACACCCAAAAGAAGAAAAACTCAGAGACTGCAACCCTCATCTCAGAACTACTGGATATGAAGACAAACAATATGACAGAAATGGAATTCAGGGTAGCAATTATACAAGCAATGGCTAAGTTGGAAAAGAACATTTGTGACAAGATAGAAGCTCTAAGGGCAGAAGTGAAAGCTGATCTAGCAGAGGTTAAAAATGCTATCAATGAGATTCAATCTAATTTAAACTCCCTAACAGCCAGGGTAAGTGAAGCAGAAGGTCACATTAGTGATCTAGAATACAGATTGATTGAGAAGGAGAGCAGAAGAAGTCTTGGAACAAACAGCTAAAATTCCATGAAAATAGATTTAGGGAAATAAATGATGCCATAAAACGTTCCAATATCAGAATTATTGGAATCCCTGATGGAGCTGAGAAAGAGAGAATGTTAGAAGATATAACTGAACAAATTCTGGATGAAAATTTCCCTAATCTGGGGAATGAAACAAGTGTTCATGTCCTAGAAGCAGAGAGGTCACCCCCCAAGATTAACAAGGCTAGAAAAACTTCCAGGCACATAATTTTGAAATTCATGGATCATAAATTCAAAGAATATGTCTTAAGGCCAGCTAGGGGGAAGAGATCCCTTACCTACAGAGGTAGGACCATCAGAATAATCAGACCTATCCACAGAAACCTGGCAAGCCAGAAATGGTGGGCAAGACATATTCGGGAAATTAAATGAAAAAAAATGCAACCAAGGATAATGTACCCAGCAAGGTTGACTTTCAAAATGGAAGGAGAGATAAAGAGCTTCCAGGACTAGCAAGGCATAAAAGATTATGTGACCACCAAGTTAGCACTACAAGAAATATTAAGGGGGGTTCTATAAAAGAGGAAAAAACCCAAGAGTGACACAGAACAGAAATTTACAGAGGTAATCTATAGAAATAAGATCTTAACAGACAACATTATGTCAGTAAAAATGTACCTATCAATAATCACTCTCAACAAGAATGGCCTACGTACTCCAATAAAATGGCACAGGGTTGCAGACTGGATAAAATGACAGAACCCATCCATATGCTGTCTACAAGAGACACATTTTGAATCTAAAGACACTTCCAGACTATAAATAAGGGGATGGAGGACCATGCCAATGGACCTCAAAAGAAAGCTGATGTAGTGATTTTCTTGGAACATTGAAAAATAAAATAAAATAAAATAAAATTTTAAAAAAAGATGCCATGACAGGAGTAGTTCAGACCTTGCTTTTGGGGAAAATCACCACAAACTGTCAGACTAATTTCTTTTTTAAGGCAAAATAGAACAATTCTGAGGCAGAGACCCTAATATGATTTCTCTATAAATCCCTATAATGGCAAAAATCAACAAAGATCTAAGAGTAGTTAATACTTATAAGGAAAATTAGGACAGTAAATCAGAGAGGGAGACAAAACCTATGAGACTCTGTATCCTGAGAAACAAACTGAGGGTTTTGAAAGGGTGGAATGTGGGGGGATGGTTGAGCCTGGTGGTGGGTATTGAGCACACGTATTGCATGGAGCACTGGGTGGGGTGCATAAACAATGAATCTTGGAACACTGAAAAAATAAAATATAGTAAATTATTTTTAAAAGTTATTATGGAATGTTGTATTAAATATCAAGTTGTAATTATAAGTGGGTTAAAGTAAAAGAACAAGAATCGTGAGAATGAATTTAACATTAAAAAAAACAAGAAATATAAAAATGGAAAGAAGTTAAAAAATAAAATGAAAAGCTGTATCTATAAAATATACAGGTTTTGGGGTAGTACCAGGAGCTTAATATATTGTTTTTTCTCCATGTTGGGGTTTATAGTGTTATGGAGACCCTTTGATAGTTGTCCTCTTTCTTCTGGCTTGCCTTCTGGGGAAGGGGCCTGCCATGTTGTTTTTCAATGTTGCTTGGACTGTCTCCTCAGCACTATCAAGGGGCTAGGCTCTATGGAAACCGGGTTTTCATTCTTTTGCTCTCTGGAGATTTTTGTTGTTTTGTAGCTTTTTGTACCTTTTTGGAGAGTCAGATCAAATAGAGCTGTCCACAGCCAGGCTCCGTCTCAGAGAGAGGCCTCAGTCAGCTCCCCTTGGATGGTCCCGGACACAGAGACTCCCCCTCTGCACTCTCTCCTGTCCCCTGCCACCTCTCACAGATAGTGTGCTCCCCCAGTCACCAGCCAGAATTGCGCCTGAGGCCCCTACTTGTCCCTTCATTCCTGTGCCACAGAAACTGCAAATGATATTGGTTATTGCGAGAGTGTCACTGTCCAGAAGCTCTCTGGAGCCCACACTTATGCTGAGTGCAGTAGGGCCCTGCGGTCCCACTGCTGCGTGGAAGGCTTCAGGAAGAGTGACCTATGGCAAAGTTGCGTGCGCCAGACCAAGCAGTGGTGCAAGCACAGCTCCAGTTATTCCCCTGTGGCAGGGTTTACTCAGATGCCAGGGAGCACATTTTACTGCCTGCCCAGGACTACAGTTTTATTTTTTTTAATTTCTTTTCTTTTATTTTAAATTTATTTTATTTTTTCAGTGTTCCAAGATTCATTGCCCATGCTCCACACCCAGTGCTCCAAGCAATAAGGCTCAGTACCCACCACCAGGCTCTCCCATCCCCCCACCCTTCCCTCCAAGTCCCTCAGTTTCTTTCTGTGTCCAGTCTCTCATGTTTCATTTCTCTCCCTGAATTACCCTACTCCCCATTTCCTTTCCTTATCCTACTGTCCTCTATATTACCCCTTATGCACCACAAGTAAGTGAAACCATGTTTCACTTGATGCTTGACTTTTTCTACTTGGCTTATTTCACTCAGCATAATCTCTTTCAATCCAGTCCATGTTGCTACAAAAGTTGGATATTCATCCTTTCAGATGGAGGCATAGTATTCCATTGTATATATGTACCACATCTTCTTTATCCATTCATCTGTTGAAGGGCACCTTGGCTCTTTCCACAGTTTGGCGATTGTGGCAATTGCTGCTATGAACATCGGGGTGCATATGGCCCTTCTTTTCACTACATCTGTATCTTCGGGGTAAATGCCCAGTAGTGTAATTGCAGGGTCATAGGGTAGTTCTATTTTTAATTTGTTAAGGAATCTCCATGGAATGGGAGAGGATATTTGCAAATGACACTACAGACAAAGGGCTGATATCCAAGATCTATAAAGAACTACTCAAACTCAACACCCAAAAAGAAGATGAACACATCAAAAAATGGGCAAGAGACATGAAGAGGCACTTCTCCATAGAAGATATACAAATGGCTAACAGACACATGAAAAAATGTTCATCATCACTAGCTATTAGGGAAATTCAAATCAAAACCACACTGAGATACCACCTTACACAAGTCAGAATGGCCAAAATTAACAAGTCAGGAAACAACAGTGTTGGAAAGGCTGTGGAGAAAGGGGAACCCTCTTACACTATTGGTGCATCCACTTTGGAAAACAGGACTACAGTTTTATGTCCCTGCCAGTGTCTGTGAGATTCTCCCAGTTGTCTCTTAAGACCTTTTGCTTTTGAGTGCTTTTAACCAGACTGCAAGTTGATGCTGGTCCCCAAGCACAGGGTACTTTTGTATTGGGGTATTACTTTCCAATGTGTTGCTTCTGGTGCTCCCTCCCGCTTCTGTTTCTCCCTCAAAATCAGTCTGAGCTCTCCCGCTCAGCTTTACCTCTTTGCTGATGCTCTTCTGCCCCTGTAGAGATCCAGAAGTGTGTAATCTTATATCTCAAGCTGACTTAATGGATGTTCAAAGTGTTCTGGTAGATATTTACCTCCTTTCAGGGGACCGTTTGGAACAGGGTCCCTTAATTCTATGCCATCATCCCCCTCTGGATTTTTCTATTTTTTTAGTGACAATTGTATGCTTATGTATTTCCTTCTTAGGACTGCCTTTGCATATTCTATAGGTTTTGGATGGATGTGTATTTATTCTCATTGTTTTTCATAAATTGTTTAAGTTCTTTGATTTTCTGGTTGATCCAAACATTCTTGAACATGATGGTCTTTACCTTCCAAGTGTTTCAATTTCTTCTGAATTTTGTCTTGTGATTGAGTTCCAGCTTCAAAGCAGTGTGGTTTGAGAATACGCAGGGAATAATCTCAGTCTTTTGGTGTCAGCTGGGCCCTGAGTTGTGAACAAGTATGTGGTCTACTCTGGAGTAATTTCTATGTGTGCTCGAGAAGATTGTGTATCCTGTTGTTTTAGGGTGGAATGTTCTGTATATATCTATGAGGTCCATCTTGTTCAGTGTGTCATTCAAAGTCTTCTTTCTTTGTTGATTTTCTGCTTAGATGATCTGTCTGTTGCTGAGAGTGGCATGTTAAGATCCCCTAGAATTAATGTATTAGTATAAATGTGTCTCTTTATGTTGATTAACAATTGGCTTAAATAGTTGTCTGGTGCCATGTTGGGGGCACATTTTTTAAATTTTATTTTATTATTTTATTTTTGTTTTATTTTTTCAGTGTTCCAAGATTCATTGTTTTTGCCCCACACCCAGTGCTTCATGCAATACGGGGGCACTAATATTTACAATTGTTTGATTTTGTTGGATAGCGCCTTTAAGAATAATGTAGTATCTTTCTGTATTTCTAAGTATAGTCTTTAGCTTAAAATCTAGTTTGTCTGATATAAGGATCCCTACCACAGCTTTCTGGAGCCATTGGCATGAAAGATGGTTCTCTATCCGTTCTCTTTCATTCTGGATATATCTTTAGGTTCAAAATGTCTCTCCTGTATACAGCATATGGACGGGTCCTGTTTTTTTTATCATCTGTGAACCTATGCTGTTTTATGTCAGCATTTAGGCCATTCACATTGGGAGTGATTATTGAAACCTATGATTTTATTGTCATTGTGTTGCTTGTGAGGTTCTTGTTTCTATAGATTGTCTGTGCAAATTTCTGTTCCATATTACTCTTGGGTGCCAAGGGCCAGCCTCAGCAGAGATGTAGGTCCCGAACCACAGGATGTCTGGCAGGTGCAGTAATGACACAGACACAGAGATCTGATGCAAGATGACAGACCCGAGGCCAGTCAGGAGAGACCTATGAAGCAGGCTCTGGCTCAGGCTCTGGCTCTGGCTCTGTGGGTTCTCCCAACTGTCAAGGGTCCCAGTCTTTTATTATTCCAGAGTGAGGAAGTTGGGAGTTGTGCTTAGGTTAAAGTTTAACAAAGTGATTCACAGTATGCAGAGTCAAGCTTTTCTAAGAAACTGGCCTTTACCCTTCTCAAGCTGTTTTAACTCCTTATTTGCCATTTCTAAACACAGCTCACTTCGGGGTCCCTTGATGCCATTTAAGCATGCAATTTCTCTTTTAAAGAGACCACTCTTTCCTCAATAGAGAGACAAGTCCAGGGGAGAGTGGAGACTAGCCTCATGTATTGCGCATAGGACATTTGTCCCACAGTTAATGTTTTCCCAACCATAGGGCCATAAAAGTGTCTGCAACACCAACAGGGGCAATTGGGGCATGGCTTCCATTGCCCTTGAGGGGGTAGGAGCACATCAGGATTGGACTTTTGGTGCACCATCTTCCATTAAACAATGATTCCCAGACACCGAGCAGTGCATCCCACCTTTGTGTCACCCCTCCTAGCGTTCTTTCCCATCACCCTTCACTATTCCAATGTACAGATTTGTCAACTTGGACCAAAGAGCTATGCACCAAGGCTGACATGCGTGTGGGCTTTCCAAAGTTAAGTCATTTTGTCTAACTAAGATAAGTTCCATTTTGCTCATAAGATCAAACTAAAGGCTGTAATTTTCCATTAAACAGCGAGAACAATTGTGCCAGATCAGCACAGCCTGCTGATCATCCAGGTCTGTGTCAAATAAATCTTTAACTGCTTTTGCACCTGCCCTAGAGACAGGGTCAGTATTATTACTGCAGGGTACAGAGTGATTGCTTAAACTCACAGAAGCTGAGACCATTGAGGCAGAGGGAACAAGGAATACAGATAAGAGATACAGAGATATGATTACCAGGAGGAGTATTAAATGGAACAATATGTCTTGGATAAGCGCTTGCCCAAGCGCAATCCCAGGGACACAAAGGACATATTGCCCCGGCCCACAAGGTACGTGGCTTTCCAGATTCTTGGTGGGGAAAGCCCGGAGGGACTTTCATCCACATTCATGGGTACCTCCACCAAAGTTTCTGGTGGCTTGCGGCATGGTGGGAGAGGCAGATCATGCACCATGCCCAACACTTGGGGGCTTTCTTCTTTTATACAACACCCCTTACCATTTCTAGTAATAGTGTATCTTGGTAGGTCTTGGAAGCTCTTTATCTCTCCATCCATTCTGAATGATAGTCTTGCTAGATAAAGTATTCATGGTTGCATGTTATTCTCATTTAGTGCCTTGAGTATGTCTTGGCAGCCCTTTCTGGCTTTCCAGATTTCTGTGGAAAGGTCTGACATTACTCTGATTTTCCTCCCTCTATCCATAAGGAATATCTTTTCCCTAGCTGTCCTTAAGATAATTTCTATGAATTTTGGTTCACGAATTTTACAATCAAATATGTGGAGGTCTGTCTATCATCTTTGATCTTTGTGGGTGTCCCCTCTGCCTCTAGGGCATGAATACTTGTTCCATTCCCCAGATTAGGAAAATTTTCATCTAGGGTTTGCTCAATTGCATCTTCTAGTCCCCTTTCTATCTCCACTACCTCAGGGATTCCAATAATTCTGACATTGAAATGTTTCATGGTAACATTCCTTTCTCTTATTCTTTGTTTATGGCTTTTCTAATTCTGTTTGTTCCAGGCCTGCTTCTAATCTTTTTCTATCAGTTTGTCTTGTAGATCACAGATTTGATCTTCTGTCCCATTTACTCTATCTGTTAAAGTATTTACTTTAGATTAGATCTTAATGTTAACATTTTTATATACTGCCAGATCATCTCTCACTTCTGCCCTTAGAGATTTTATGTTGCCATTAATGGTTTTATCCAATCTACTCATACTGTGTATAACTGTTACCCTGAATTCTATTTCCAACATCTTGCTTATGTCCATTTCCAATAGTTCTGTGGTGGAGGTAACAGTCTCTGAATTTTTCCTCTGTTGGTATTTCCTCCTCCTAGTCATTATGATGAAAGGTGTTTGAGGGGATGTATAGTTGAAAATGTCAATGATAATCCAGGAAAATTGAATTGCACTCTGGAATGTTTCAGAGCAATTGGAATTCACCAGGAAAAGAAGAGAAAACCCAGCCAAAATGAGCCCCAAGACTAATATTTATTAGGTACAAAAACAAGAATGAACAACAACAATGAAAAACATCAAGAAAGGAAAAAAAAGATAAACCCAGCTAAAATGAACTCCAGGAATAAGATTTATACAGTACAAAAATAAAAATAAACAAAGAGAAAGACCAACAAAATAAAAAGATAAAATAAATAAAAACACAAAACGAAAAGGGGGGTGATGGGATGGTGATTATAAACCCTCGATGTGGGTGAGGAAGGGTATTTCAGTTCCTCCTTGGTGTATCTTGTTATCTTTGTTAGAGGACTCAACTTTCCAAATATACAGGGTAATTAAAACTTGTATATATAGAGAGGTAGTATTAAATGTGAAAGAAGGACTACATTGAAGCTTCTATCAATATGTATTAAAAAAGAAAAAGAAAAAAAATCTATGTATGAAAAAACTTCAAGTCAAAAAGTTATGATATATATTGTGTTTAACAACTAGTTGAAATGGTAAGTAGGTAAAAAAGAAAAATAACAAGAATCATGAGAACAAATTTAAAAAAGAGAGAGATAAGAGAGAGAGCAAAAAGTATCTAAGAAATATACAGATTGTGAGGCAATACCGAGAGCTTAATATACTGTTTTCCCCTGTTATTGGGGTTTTACAGTTTTATGGGGACCCTGTTGTCATCCTCTTGTTCTTTTGGTTTGTCTTCTGGGGAGAGACCTGCTGCATTGTTTTTCAGTCAGTCCTGCTTGGCATAGTTGCCCTGCCCCTATTAAGTGGCTGGGCTCTGTGGAAAACATTTTTGGGGTTTTGTTCTCTGGAGGGTTTTCTCATATGGCAGCTTTTCAAACCTTTTCAGAGTGTCAGAGCAAAGTAAACCGTCCACACCCAGACCTCTACCTCAGAGGGAAATCACAGTTTACTCCTCTCTGAATGATCCAGAACACACAGACTCCCTCTCTCTGCAAACTCCGCAGTCTCACACAGGTGGTACTCACCCTCAGCCACCATCATAGTGGTCGCTGAGGCTCCTGCTTGCCTCTGTATCCATGTGTGAGTGATACTGGTCTGGGCAAGCCTGGTCCTGGTGGCTGCTGTTACCAAGACCACTGACTCAAGCCATGCCAGGTGCACTCAACCCTGGTGATGGTAGAGGTAGCGGAGGTGTCTGTGGTGGTTGCAGCAGCCACCAGCTCCAAGAACCACTGACTGGATCCTGCACCAAGCCCACTCATGTGGGATTGGTTCTATGCCTGTGGCCACCCGGCCCCAGCAATTGTCCCTTCAGTCACTTTGTTCAGTTTGAGGGCTATAATCAGTCCCTTTCTGACTTGAAGCCACCAGTCTCCAAGTTATTACTGTTCCCCAAGTGCAGACACTTTTGCATTGGTGTATTACTTTCCAATGGTTCACTACTGGCTCCCCCCCTTCTGTTTATCCTCTGATATCTGTCCATGCACTCACAACTCCTCTGTACCTCTCCACTGATGATCCTCTGCCCCTGTAGATATCCAGAAATGTGTCTTACATCTCAGGCTGACTTCATGGGTGTTCAGAGTGCTCTGGTAGATATATAGCTCAATTCAGGGGACCAGTTGAAATAGGGCCTACTTCTTGGCCATCTTGCCCCTACCCCTTACTAGTGCTACTTCACTGAACACATAAATGATAAAAAATAGAAATAGCCTTACATTTATTGCAAAAGTTTTAGGGGCACCTGGGTGGCTCAGTTGGTTAAGAGACTGCCTTCGGCTCAGGTCATGATCCTGGAGACCCGGGATCAAGCCCCACATTGGGCTTCCTGCTCTGTGGGAAGCCTGCTTCTCCCTCTCGGTCCCTCTGCTTATGTTCCCCCTCTAGCTGTGTTTCTCTCTGTCAAATAAATAAATAAAATCTTTAAAAAATGTTTTAGTGGTCTGGACAGAGCTAACCAGCCACAACATCCCCAAAGTCTAATCTAGAGCTGATGGTTCACAACACTTCTGGGATCCTCCCTGGTATAATGTGGAACTGGTGCCTGTACTCAAAGGGCATAGAGTTACTGAGGAAAAGTTGGTAGAAAGCAGTTTTAATAAGTGAAAGGAATTTAAATATGAGGCTTGTATTGGGCAGCAACAAGATAAATGGATACCTGTCCCCACCAAACAAAACTTGAAAGTTTATTTTTAAAAAAAAGCCTTAACTGAGGCACCCGGGTGGCTCAGTGGATTAAAGTGTCTGCCTTCAACTCAGGTCATGATCTCAGGGTCCTGCTGAGCAGAGAGCCTGCTTCCTCCTCTCTTTCTCTGCCTGCCTCTCTGCCTACTTGTCATTTCTCTCTGTCAAATAAATAAAATCTTAAAAAAAAAGCCTTAACTGATTTTATTCACTTCTACCATGCAGGCGTTCTCTACACCACATCACTATATCTAAGAGATATTCTTGGGGCAGCCTCTGGGAGTAAAAAAGGAAGGTAGAACCCATATTCCAAGGACAGGAGAGGGAATGGATAGCTCCAATTGCCCAGGTCCAGTTCACATCTTTTCAATGACATTTCTCTATAAGAGCAAGACCCTAACTCTCTTTAATTATGTAAAAGCTGAGAGAGGTGAGAAAGCTGCAGAAGAAAAGGTTGAACCTAGCAGATGTTGATTTGTGAGGATTAAGAAAATAAGCTGTCTCTTTAACGTAAAAGTGCAAGGTGAGGCAGTAAGGACTGATGTAGAATCTGAAGTACATTACCCAGAATATGGAACTAAGTTGATTAATAAAGTTCACTACACTAAAAAACAGAATCTCATTTATTTATTTATTTATTTATTTATTTATTACTTATGTTCAGTCAGCCACTGTATCATTAGTTTTTTATGTAGTGTTCAATGATTTATTAGTTGCGTGTTACATCCAGTGCTCTTCACAACACATGCCCTCCTTAATACCCATCACCCTTGTTAACCCATCCTCCTAGCCTCTCTTCTCTGAATACCTCATTTTATTTCCTGGTGTCCATAGTCTCTTATGGTTCATATTCCTCTCTGATTTCCCCCCCCTTCGCTTTTCCCTCTCTTCCCCTATGATTCTTCATGCTATTGCTTATGTTCCCCATATAAGTAAAACCATATGATAACTGTCTTTCTCCACCTGACTAATTTCCTTAGTATAATCCCCTCCAATTCCATCCATGTTGATGCAAATGGTGGCTATTCATCCTTTCTGATGGCAACCTGGGAGAAATGGATGCCTTTCTAGAAACTTATAAAGTACCAACACTGAAACTGGAAGAAATAGACAATCTGAATAGACCAATAACCAATAATGAAATTGAAGCAATAATCAAAAAACTCCCAAGGGGCGCCTGGGTGGCTCAGTTGGTTGGGCGACTGCTTTCGGCTCTGGTCATGATCTTAGAGACCTGGGATCAAGCCCCACATTGGGCTTCCTGCTTGGCGGAAAGCCTGCTTGTCCCTCTGCTTGTGTTCCCTCTCTAGCTGTGTTTCTCTCTGCCAAATAAATAAGTAAAATCTTATTAAAAAAACTCCCCAAAACAAGAGTCAAGGACCTGATGGATTCCCAGGAGAATTGTATGAAACACTTAAAGAAGAAATCATACCTATTCTACTGAGGCTGTTTCAACAAATAGAAACAGAAGGAAAATTTTCAAACTCATTCTATGAGGCCACAATTACCCTGATCCCAAAACCAAAGACCCCATCAAAAGGGAGAATTTCAGACCAATATCCTTGATGAATATGGATACCAAA
Source organism: Spilogale gracilis (assembly GCA_004023965.1). Lineage (NCBI taxonomy): Eukaryota > Metazoa > Chordata > Mammalia > Carnivora > Mephitidae > Spilogale > Spilogale gracilis. The sequence goes on along the minus strand of PITA01010826.1, from coordinate 9,376 downwards.
ATACTCAACAAGTGTGGGAAGTCAAACCTTGGCAAGGCCACCTGCGCCTGGCTGCTGACTGGCAAGGCTACTTAACGCTCAACTTCTGAAAAGCTGTTTTTGTGCAAGCTTTACTCCCTGAAACAGCTCATACTGGAATGCCACTGTTGGCTAGCAGTATGCTTCACTATGCTATCTCTAATTTTTGTGTTTTAGTTACTTGAGCTGCCTGCTAGAGAAACTCCCCTCGCTGCCTGCCCCATTATTACTCCCTTGAACTTGCCAATAAACGAGACTTGATCAGAATCCTGTCTTGTATCCATCTCTCGTGTCTCTTGTCCTATCATTCTCACTCCCCCTCTAGGGTCTCCGTTGACTACCCATGGGTCGGGACAAACAAGATCCTAGCCAATAGGATCCACAGTACCTTAAAAGGGTTATTCACCATGACCAGGTGGGATTTATTCCTGGGATGCAAGGGTGGTTCAACATTCACAAGTCAATCAACATGATAGACCACATTAATAAAAGAAAAGAATGATATGATCCTTGCAATTGATGAATAAAAAAAATTTGATGAAATACAATATTTCTTGATTAAAACTCTTCAGAATGTAGGTATAGAGGAAACATTACTCAATATCATAACAACCATCTATGAAAAACTCACAGTGAATATCTTTCTCAATGAGGAAAAGGTGAGAATTTTTCCCTTAATGTCAGGAACATGACAGGGATGCCCACTCTCATGTTCAACATAGTACTAGAAGTCCTAGAAATAGCAGTCAGACAACAAAACGAAATAAAAGGCATCCAAATTGGGAAGGAAGAAGTCGAACTCTCTCTCTTCACAGATGACAAGATACTTTATGTGGAAAACCCAAAAGTCTCCACCCCAAAATTACTAGAACGTATACAGCAATTCAGCAATGTGGCAGGATACAAATGAAATGCCTAGAAATCAGTTGTCTGTCTATACAATAACAATGTAACTGTAGAAAGAGAAATTAGGAAATATATTACATTTGCAATAGCACCAAAAACCATAAGATGTCTTAGAATAAACCTAAACAAAGAGGTAAAGGATCTATACTCTAGAACTACAGAACACTTATGAAGAAAATTAAGAAAAATACAAAAAGTTGGGAAAACATTCCATGCTCATGGGTTGGAATAATATACTTTGTTAAAATATCTATGCTGTTCATAGCAATCTACCCTTTCAATGCCATCCTTATTAAAATACCATTGACATTTTTAAGGAGCTGGAACAATCTTAAAATTTTTATGGGGTCTCAAAAGACCCTGATTCAACAAGGGAATGTTGAAAATGAAAAACAAAGCTGGGTACATCACATTATCTGATTTCAAGCTTTATTACAAAGCTGTGATGACCAAGACAACATGATATTGGAACAAAAATGGACACATAGATCAGTGGAACAGAATAGAGACTCTAGAAATGGACCCTCAACTCAATGGTCAGCTAATCTTTGAAAAATCTGGAAAAAATGTCCAATGGAAAAAAGATAGTCTCTTCAATAAGTGGTGCTGGGACAACTGGACAGCTAAATACAGAAGAATGAAACTCGACCATTCTCTTACACAATACACAAAGATAAACTCAAAATGGATGAAAGACCTCAGTGTGAGATAGGAATCTATCAAAATCCTAGAGGAGCACATAGGCAGTAACCTCTTTGACATCGATCACAGCAACTTCTTCCAAGACAAGCCTCCAAAGGCAAGGGAAACAAAGGTGAAAATGAACTTTAGGGACTTCAAGATAAAAAGCTTCTGCACAGCAAAGAAACAGTCAACAAAACTAAGAAGCAACCTACAGAATGGGAGAAGATATTTGCAGATGGCATTACATATAAAGGCCTGGTATCCAAAATCTATAAAGAACTTCTCAAACTCAACACTCAAAAAAACAAATAATCCAGTCAAAAATGGGCAAAAGACATGAACGGAATTGCAATTTAGATAAAAGAGCCCTATATTAGAAAATATGTCTTCTAGGACTGTCATTGGACTTTGAAGTTAAGGCTTCAAAGAAGAGGCTGATTCTCTCCTTAAGGGCTAATGCAGCTGGTGGTTACTTTGAGGCCAATGTTTATTTACCATTCTGAAAAATCTTAGTTCCTTTAAGAATTATGAGAAATCTTCTCTGCCTGTGTTTTATAAATGGAACAACGAAGTCCAGATGGCAACGCATCTATTGACAACACATGGATTTTTAAAAATAAGATTTTTATTTATTTGCAAGACAGTGAGAAAGAGAATGAGAGAGACCATGAGCACAGGGAGGGGCAGAGGGAGAGAGGGAAGCAGACCCTTCACTGAACAGGGAGCCCAAGCATTACTAGATACCAGAACAGTAGGATCATGACACAATCCAAAGGCAGATGCCCAACTGAGTGAGCCATCCAGGTGCCCCAAACATGACTTATTAAATAGTTTAAGGTCACTGTTTAGATCTCCTGCTCAGAATAAAAAAAAAAATTCCTTTCATGGGGCACCTGGGAGGCTCTGTCAGCTAAGGGTTAATCTCTTGATTTCAGCTCAGGTCATAATCTCAAGGTCTTGGTCTCTTGATTTCAGCTCAGGTGATGATCTCAGGTTAGGATCTCAAGGCCCACATCAGGCTCCACACTCAGAGCATAGTCTGCTTGTCATTCCTCCTGCACTATTTCCCCCAACTTGTTCTCTCCCTCTCTGTCTCTCTCTTCCAAATAAATAAATAAATAAATAAATAAATAAATAAATAAATAAATAAATAAGTCTTTAAAAAATCCTTTCAGGGATGCCTACATGACTCAGTCAGTTAAGCATCTGTCTTCGGTTCAGTTCATGATCCCAGGATCCTGGGAATGAGCCCCACATTGGGCTCCCTGATCAGCAGAGAGCCTGCTTCTCCCTTGCCATATGCTTCTCCCCCCACTTATGCTCTCTCTCTTTCTCTATCAAATAAATAAAATATTTTTAAAAATAAAAAAATTCCTTCCAACATACAACCACTCACTAACAATACACCTGGTCACCCCAGAGCTCTGATGGAGATGTACCATGAGATTAATGTTGTTTTTATGTCTACAACATAATATCTATTCTTCAGTCCATCAATAAAAGAATAATTTCAATTTTAAGCTTTATTATTTGAAAAATATATTAAAAATAGATTATGTAAGGCCATAGGTGCCATAAATAGTCTCATGGACCTGTGCAAAGTAACTTGAACCTTTTCTGGAAATGATTCATCATTCTAGATGTCATTAAAAACTTTGTGATTCATAGAAAGAAGTCAAATATCAGCATTTAAAGGAGTTTGGAAGAAGTTGATTACAACCCTCATGGATGACTTTGAGGAGTTTGAGAACAGTGGAGGAAGTAACTGTTGATGTGGTGAAAAGAGCAAGACAACTGTAATTGGAAGTGGAACCCGCAGATGTTACTGAATTCCTGCAATCACATGATAAAACTTAAATGGATGAGGAGATACTTCATACGTATGAGCCAGCAAAGTGGTTTGAGATGGATTCTACTCCTGGTTAACAGGCTATGAAGACTGTTGAAATGATAAAAAAAATGGTTTAGAATGTTTCATAAAGTTAGTTGATAAAGCAGCAGTAGGGTTGAGGGGACTGACTCCAATATTGAAAGAAGTTCTACTGTAAGTAAAATGTTATCTAACTGCATTACATGTTACAGATAAATTGTTAGTGAAATGAAGAGTTGATCAATACTGCCAACTTTATTCCCTTATTTTTAGACATCACCACTTCCAACCCAAACTTCAGCTACCACCACTCTGATCAGTTAGCAGCCATCAACACTGAGGAAAGACCCTCCACCAGTAAAAAGACTTAAAGCTCAGATGATTGTTAGAATTTTTTGAAGACATAATGATATTTCACACTTAATAGACTATAGTATAGTGTAAACATAACTATTCAATGCCCTGGGAAAACAAAGAACTCATTTGACTCACTTTATTGTAATGTTTACTTTATTGAGAAGTTGGCCATCTCAATATTTTCAAGTTATTCCTATAGATTTAATTTTTTTCTACGTCAGCAAGGAGGCTTATCCCAATAAGTGGGATCTCCTGGGCATGAGGGACCCTGTAAATATAGAAAAGATATATGACAAATTCCTAGGGAGTTGGGAATAAAATAGGCCATCTTTGACATTGCTTTTGAAAGCCTTTATTAAGCCACAATTACTACACTAACATAAGCCAAGATAATTCATTCTGCCTCCAGTACCTGGCATGGGACCCTGAAAACTATACTGAGTTCAGTCACAGTACAAGACATTTATGATATTGGTCTGTCCATTGTTGATCTGGGGAAACTGGCAAATTCCAGAATCAGGTTGCAGTATGTGAGAAAGACCTGAGACAGAGATGAAATTCATTGAGTAAAAAGTCTACTGCATTTGGCTGTAAATGGCCTTGTGAGAGTAATCTGGAAACAAATGTGGCTTGAATTCATTGCGGCCAGGATCCCAACTAAAAGATAGACCAGAAACCCAACACTATGCCAGTTAGCCCAAATATGCAACTTAATCAACAGTTCAGACAGCCTCATGCATCCCAACAAATTCAAAAGCCTTGCCAGGTCCAGCAGTGGCCTCATGGATACAGTACAGTTTGAAGTAGTAGCACCCCCTTCCCTGAGTATAGGATATACCCCAAGACTGCTCTCAAGTGAAGACCACTGGTGGTGATTGAGGACACCATTATTGAGTTCACTTTTCACTGGTTCACCAGAAAGAAACACAAGGTGATGTTTCTGAGTGATACTGGGGCCAAACTTTCTCTAATATATGGTAACCCCCAGAATTTTACTGCCCCCTAGCATCATAGATAGCTAAGGAGGGCAAAATTTATGGTCAGAAAGTTTCATTTGGCACTGCAAATTGGGAAGCCACTCTCATAAGTATATGAGGTTTTTATATCTTCTAAACCAGAGGACATATTGGATATTCATATCTGGCAAGATCAAGCTCTGCAAACTTAATCAATGATTACTGCCTCTGGGTTAATCAAACTAGTGCTGAGGGAAAAATGCCAACTGTAAACAAGTATTCCTACCACCCTACAAAGAGTGTTAAATATCAAAAAAGATAAATTGCTGGGGGAGGGGCATAATGAAATAGGAGAAATTTTCCCATAGTGCTTTAACAGCCTGGTGTGTCCATTAAGAAAACAACAGATAGCCTTGCCTTCCATGTATGGTAGACAGTTTAGAATTTTACCCAGGAACTCCCAGGCTTACAAACCAACAGCCACTATATAATGACCTACTCTGTCTCTTTTTACCTTTTTTAAAGTCTGGTTTGTTTGACATAAGTATAACTACTCCTATTTTTTTAATTGGTTAAAATTTGTTTGAAATATTTTTAATCCCTTCATTTTCCATATACTCTATATATGTGAGTCTTTAAAACTAAAGTGAATATCTTGTAGGAAGACTATATTGAGTCTTTTCATTTTTTTGTTTTAATCCATTCAACCATTCTGTCTTTTGATTGGAAAAAAATTAATACATTTATGTTTAAAGTAATTTCTGAGGAGAGACTTCTAAAAAGGTGGCTGAGTAAAAGCATAATAAGTGTATCTCTTCCCACAGGCACTTAGATAACCACCACATCAGTGCAACTAACTTCAATAAACAACCTGAGGACAGAAAGAACAGATATTTTAGTTACTCATAGAGAAGAGGCCACATTGAAAAGGGTAGGTAGGGTTAAGACATAGTCAGAACCAAGATCCCAGTGAGAGAGAATAAGCACAAACAGGAAGGACACCAAAAGAATGGAGAAGAGAGAGAAACAAACCCCACACCAAGCACCCCAGATACAGGAGACCTACACCAAGAAGACATGTTTCCATAACATTTGGCTTTGAAAACCAGTGGGACTTAGGTTTGCAAGTTTTTGCAATCAGTGGTACTTAATTCCAGGTATGTTAAAAATCAATGGGCTTTGATCTTGGATAGCTGGAGTGTAATAAGAAACTTAGCCCCTGACCCTAAGGAGACAACATAGCATCCCTGCCAAGATAAAGAATCAAAGTATCAGTTTAAAAAGTGCCTGGGTTATATGTGAAGATTTATTTACTACTTCAGAATGTGTGCTGAAGGGGCAAGGATCTTCAGGGGCCATCTCAAAGAAGAAATGAGCTGGCAGGTGCCACATCTTTCCTCCCTCTAGCCTAGACAGCTGGCGACTTGCAGTAATCCACAGTAACACCCTCCACCTACTTTGCTAATACACATGCTCCACTCCCACATTTTCCTATGGATCTGCCCATCCAATCTGCCCCACTCAGCAAGTGTCCATCCAAAGTTGCACCTGCCACCTCATATCCTGCAAGAAGCCCTGGCAAGAACTGGTGCCACTTCAAAGTGCCTCTTGCTCTGGGAAGAGGAGAAAACAATTGCACACACCAGCTCAACTGAAGCCCCATAAAGTGGCCTGGGGGAAGATATCTGATCTAACTGCTGGCTTCGTCCTCCAACAAATGTGTCTTAGGTGTCAGCAAGGGAGTCCCACCGTTTGGGGTCACTGCACTCCTGGCAGACAGATTGGGGTCAGGCGTCTGATCTGACTTCCAGCCCTGCAACATCAATAAAAGATTATCAAGGGACAAAACATGGAGAGAACTTTGCAGGTTGGCGCTACTGCAGCCCCAGCAGATGGACTAGGGGCAGGCATCTGGTCTGACAGTCAGCCTTGACCACCACCAAAAGCCTGTTAGGAGGGCAATTTAGGGAGAGCATCATTATGGTCAGTGTGACTGAAGACCCAGCAAATGGTCTGAGAGCAAACATCTGGTCTGAGTGCTGACACAACCAAACTACAAGCCCACAGCAGCCCCAGATTTGAACATTAGCAACACAAAGAACAAACCTGGCCCACAAAAGGCAAAGTGGGCCACTGAAGTTGACTGAGCTGAAGGCAGATGAGTCTTGGACAGGACAGAAGGTTGCATACAACCCACAAAGGGGATAACCCTGAAATGCCCAGTTCATGGAATATTGCTCTATGGGTCACCACAGGACCTCTTTATAAGGCCACTACTTTCAAGATCAGGAGACATAACTGACTCTCATAAAACATAGAATGGACAGACAAAATGAGGATACAGAGAAATATGTCCCAATTGAATAATAAATGACAAAACCATAGCATAACAGCTAAATAAAATGGAGATAAGTCACATGCCTGATAGAGAATTCAAAGTAATGGTCATAAAGATTCTTACCAGACATGAGAAAAAATTGAAGATGTCAAGGAGATCTTCAACAAAGAGACAGAAAACACCAAAAAGGAAGAAAACACAGAAGAACACAAAAACTGGAATTAAAAATACACTAAAGGAGGGACACCTAGGTGGCTCAGTCATTAAGCATCTGCCTTTGGCTCAGGTCATGATCCCAGGGTCCTGAGAGCAAGCCCATGTTTGTGATCCCTGCTCAGTGGGAAGCCTGCTTATCCCTATCCCTCTACCCCTACTTGTATTCCCTCTCTCACTGTCTCTCTCTCTCAATATGATAAATAAATAAATAAATAAATAAATAAAATCTTTTCAAAAAATAAAAAAATAAAAATACACTAAAGGGAATCAACAGAAGATTAAAGGAGGCAGTAAAGGGAACTTATCAACATTATCAAATGTAATAACATTTGCATTATAGGGATCCCTGAAGAGAAGAGAGAGTAAAGGAGGCAGAAAAAAATTAAAAAAATAATAGTTGAAAACACCCCTAATATGGGAAAAGAAACAGATCTAGATCCAGGAGGCACAGAAAGCCCCCAGCAAATAAACACAAAGAGGTCCATACTGAGACACACAATAATTAAAAAGTCAAAAAGTGTAATAAAGGGAGAATTTTAAAATCAGCAAGAGAAAATAAAATAGTTATATAAAAAGAAAACCACGTGGTCCTCTCAATTGATACAGAGAAAGCATTTGACAAAACACAGCATCATTTCCTGATTAGAACTCTTCAGAGTATAAGGATAGAGGGAACATTCCTCAACCCCATAAAATCCATCTATGAAAACACTCACAGTGAATATCACTCTCAATGGGAAAAGCTGATAACCATTCTCTTAAGATCAGGAACATGACCAGGATGCCCACTCTTTCCACTGTTGTTCAACATAGTGTTAGAAGTCCTAGCAACAGCAATCAGACAACAAAAAGAAATAAAAGGTATTAAATTGGCAAAGAAGAATTCAAACACTCTCTCTTCACAGATGACATGATACTTTATGTGGAAAACCTAAAGGTCTTCACCCTTAAATTACTAGAACTCATACACCAATTCAGTAATGTGGCAGGACATAAAATCAATGCAGAGAAATCAGTTTCTTTCTTATACACTAACAATGAAACTGTAGAAAGGAAAATTAGAGAATCTATTTCATGTACAATAGCACCAAAACACATAAAATACCTTGTAATAAACCTAAGCAAAGTGGTAGAGGATCTATACTCGAGGAACTATAGAACACTCATGAAAGAAATTGAATAAGACACAAAAAGATGGGAAAATATTCCATGTTCATTGTTCAGAAGAATAAACATTGTTAAAATATCTATGCTGTCCAGAGCAGCCTATACTTTCAATGCCCTTTCAAAATACTATTGGCATTTTTCAAAGTGTTAGAACAATCCTAAAATTTATATGGAATCAGAAAAGACCCTAAATCACCAAGGAAATATTGAAAGGGGGGAAAAAAGCTGGGGCCATCATGTTGCCCAATTTCAAGCTATATATCAAAGCTGTGACCTCCAAGACAGCATGGTACTGACACCAAATAGACACATAGACCAATATAACATAGTAGAAAGCCCAGATATCAACCCTCAACTCTAAGGTCAATAATGTTCAACAAAGCAGGAAAAAAATATCCAATGGAAGAATGACAGTCTCTTCAATAAATGATGCTGGGAAAATTTAACAACTATATATATAGAAGAATGAAAATCGACCATTCTCTTACATCATACACAAAGATAAACTGAAAATGGATGAAAGACCTCAATGTGAGATGGAATCCATCAGAATCCTAGAGGAGAACATAGATAGTAATCTCTTTGACATTAGCCATAGTAACTTCTTTTTTTTTCTTTTTTTTATTGTTACTAATTTTTTTCCAGTGTTTCAAGATTCATTCCCCATTCCCCACACCCAGTGCTCCACGCTTTAGGTGTCTCCAGTACCCACCACCAGGCTCTCCCATCCCTCCACCCCCCTCCCTCCAAGTCCCTCAGTTTGTTTCTGTGTTCAAAGTCTCTGTTGTTTCGTTTCCCTCCCTCGATTACCCTAGTTCCCATTTGCTTTCCTTCTGCCACTGTCCTCCAGTTTGCCCCTCATGC